>CM075185.1:31358373-31450873 GCA_037577475.1 Chaunax sp. Z400
AACCAATCCACTAACCAACAACTGACAAACCAACCAACCAACCAATCAACCAACCAACGACAAACCAACCAACCTACCAACCAACCAACCAACCAACCAACCAACGACAAACCAACCAACCAACCAACCAGGCAACAAACCGACCAACAGGAATCTGCTCCCATTCAGCCACAACTTCATCAGTAAGGTCCCACATGTGTGTTCAGTGATAAGATCTCGGTCAAGTTCACCCCAAAGGTGTCGGACAGCATCAAGGTCAGGACTCTACAGAGTCAAGTTCATCCATATGAGACATGGACCTGGACCTGACTTTGTGCAGGAGGTATCGTCAAATGGGAGACCAGAGAGAGCAGTTCCTTTCTTCTGGGCCAAAATCATGAAAAAGAAGAGCTAGACCAAATAAAGGCATGTCTGTTCACATTCATAATGTCTCATTAGAAATATCATGGTAGTCAGTCTCGGGGAGGAAATGTTTAGGATTCAGCACTGCTGACGTGTGTCTGTGTGTGTGTGTGTGTGTGTGTGTGTGTTTGTGACTTGATGATTTGATAATCTCGGCTCTTTTACCTGACCTTCCTGGTGACAGAACCATTTTAAACCTGATTGACCAAACTGTAATGAATCAAATTGAGCTGTACCCCGGGGACCTTTGTTTCTGAGCTCCACATTTTTTAGACAACAGAAGAATGTAGATCAAGCAAATCCTGTGTGTATGTGTGTGTGTGTGTCAGAGAGAGAGTAAGCAAACATTTATAATTTCTATTTGTATGCACAGAGAAGCAAAAGGCATACAGTACCAGTCAATAGTTTGGACACAGTTTCCCATCCACTTGAATGGGAAACTGTGTCCAAATTTTTGACTGGTAGTGTATATGGTGCTGAATACATGCACACCCTTTAATTAAACAGTGGTGCAGTGGTTAGCATGAAGTGCCCAGTAGGTGTGGATGTGAGTGTGAATGGTTGTTGTGTGGTTGTGTTGGCCATGTGATGAACTCCCCAATATCAGCCAGGATGGGCCCCAGAAAACCTCCTGTGTCTGGTTTGAGTTCACAGTGAACACAGCAGCTGTTAGCGGTGCTAAAGTAGCCGATTCAGCACTGAATTTGGAGCCTGGCCCTGAATATTTGTGGTCCTCAGAGCAGGTAGTTTATGGAACATAGCCAGATGGAATGTGGTGGCTCTGTGTTTGTGCTCGTATCATCCATGCGGCTTTACATGCACCTTTGTTATGAGGAGCTGATGTCTGTTGGACAGGGCGGAGCCATGTGACTGAAAATGTATTTTTTTTTAGGACAGTTCATGAGCACAAACATTGGGGGAAGAATGAATTAACTGACATGAGCAACATAATATCAGTGAGAAGTAGTAAATGTTGTTTTTCCAGTTTATTGCCCTGATCCTACATATGTATGTTTGCCTTTCCTCACCCAAACCTCACCCCTCCACAGACTGCAGAGGAAATCGGTTCAGTGGTTTTTGAGTAATTAGGGAAATATCTCTTCCAGTGTTACGGAAAATTATATGAATCCTGGATCTGCCCTTTTACACACATCTGGACCAACATTTAATGTCTTCTCCCCTCACAAGGCACCATTCTTCTAACTAGTTCTGGAGGAATCTAACAATCCTGCAAATAAAACAATGGACATTAGTTAAAACAAATTGCTTAGCTGAGGCAACAAACATGCTTCTGCTGCATTCTTAGGTAAAGCTTGACTAATAACAAAATGATATCATATATTGAGGAAATTCCTAAAATAAATGACACATTTCTGTAGGAGTCTATGAGCATAAGAGGTGATAAAAAGACATTGTTAAGTCTGAATAGACTCAGTATTACTGTGATCCCAGATGAGACGCTACATGTGATCATTGCAGAGCTAAATGTGCAGCTTTCCTTAACAACAGCCTTTCACTGAAACAACACTTCTTGTGGTTCTGCACTGAGAATGTGTAGCAGAATGTTAAATTCCAATGATCTCATGCTCTATAATCAAATTAGCTTCAAATGCTTCTTCCTTTAGGCTTTCATGCTTTAATGATACATGCATACATTAGCATAAAACAGGACAGAAATTAAGCCCTATAAATACAGAGAGCTGACTCTGTGCTTTCAATGTAAAGTTTGGCTTTCAAAGTCAAATGAGCTTCATATTGAGTCACATTTTGTCCTCGATTACCATCCAGACTTCCAGTGTCCTGGAAAATCTGTTTTAGTAGCTCTGAAAACAATGATTGGATTACCTCTGCAGTCTAAACAAGTGGATATGACAAGACAGCACCCGGTTCAAATATGGAGTCTGGAGAGTACCACCAAAATAATTAGCAATTATACTTAGATCATTAATAGATTATTACTGTATGATGTATACTAATAAATCAATAAATAAAAATAAACTGATGAAAGAAAAATTAAAAGCACTTTAAAATTATGCATGATTAAATTCTAAATTCTAATTCTAACTAAATTATTGTTGTTATTATCATTATTATTATTATAAAGCTTCTTAAGAGGGATTTTGATGGAAGTGATGTGTGAAATCAGAGGGCAACAGCTGGCCAATCAGAGCTCTCACAGATAGAATGACACAGAGACAATATATGTAAAGAAAAAAAAAAAGAAATCCATTTTGATTTCTTTTTTTAGTTAATCATTCATAGCCTAAATAAAAAACAGGGAATCTAAACTTGTAAAATCTATTTTGACTTTCCATCTAATTTGCATTTATAAATAAAATGAAAATACAGTCAAACCTGGTCTAGTGACCACCTCTATAAGGCGACCCCCGTTTTACTCCCATTAACATACGCATTAAGTTTCCTGTATAAGCCGCCAACCCGACCAACGTGACTGCGACCAGCACGTTTGGAGTCTCCTTGTCCAGCTTCTGATATAAAAAGCGACTTCCACGCAACGTTCATTCATTTTTTACAGTACAGGTCGTATTTGTAGATACATCTTTAACTGATGGGGATTATTTTTCTGTTCCAACTCTAACCCTAACCCTAATTCTCAACAATCCGCTGTTTTAACTCCTTCTCATTGACAGCTGCCATGTCAGTCTAAATGAAATGAACCAAACAGGAATTTGTCTTAAACAAACCAAACAGTTTCGGTGTAAACACGTCTGAAATAATCAAGAAAAAGAAGAAGACTAGGTTTTTATTCTGGATATTCGACCAGATGCTGGGGACAGAAGAAGGGGGTGCAGTGAGGGTGAGAGAGGCTGTGGCTCAGCAGGGAACTGATAATATGAAGCACAGCATAAAAAAGTCAAGTTTTCAGCCTGGAAGACGAGGAGAGACGTTACCTTAATGAAGGTCATTCCAATAGAGAGGAGCCGACAGGGAGGACAGCTTCATAATGATAAACAGAGGAGGCGAGACAGCAGCAGCTCTGGGATTAGACTCACTCTCATGAACTTTGTTTACAACACATCGTGGTAAAGCTGTGATGGAACAAATCAGTGTAGCCTGAGAGTCAATATTCCCACAGCCAATAACACCGATGTTACATCAATGAGAGTCTGATTTATCCACATACATACTGGCCTTAACATTATCAGACTGTTTCAGAGAAAGTTTAAACTCACTCAGGAGCTCAGATCTATACTTGAAATTAGCCTTAAAATAATTTCCAATGATATGTTTATTTGTTTCATAATAGTTGTTGAGCATAAAACACCTCATTTCAAGCAGGTTTCCTTTTGAAACTAATCCACCTGTTATCTAACCTATAGTGATGGAACTGTATGTCAGCACAAATGAGGCTTAAATCATGGACTTCAACAGGAAATCACAAAGATCATGATGACAGTAGATTGAAGCCAGGCTACAATCATTATTATTATTATGTGGACTTAATAGTCGATTGACAAAGATTCTTGGGGTGTTTTACGGCTGCTTTGAATGAGCTGCAGCAGTAAGAAATGGAGTCGATATTAAAAAGAAATGGTTCCTTTTCCGGAACTTACAGGCTGCGACAAACATACATAACCAGCAGGAACATCCCTCATCACTTCACTGACAGATGGTCAGTTTGCTTCTAATCATCATGACTTATGAAAGGTTTTCTGTTTAAGATCAATATTGATCATAAGCCTGTTTTATAAATATGTGTGTTAAACAGAAATGTTTAAAATATTAATTAAAAATGAAAGAAGAAACTGAAACAAGAAACATTAAAGCGATCAGTCAGATAACTACAAACAACCATTCATTCAGATTTCAGTGTAATATAACATCTGATAAATTATTCAGACAACAGTTCAGTCATTAAGCATTTAGTCAGAACCTGAACTCAGCTGACAAACATTAGTTACACTAATGATGGTGAGGAACTAAACAACTCTGGAGGTGAGTGTCTGACGTTAAAGGTATTCTCCCACTCAACTAACAGCCTAGGTGTACAAAATGCATTCCACCCAAAATGCTGCATATCAATTAATAAATATCATTTTATTATTTGGTCAAGTTTCAATGCATAATTCAAACTAAAACATGTCTAATGAAAGTGAATTCTGTGGGTAGAGTTGTTTAGGATTTCCTACCTATCAGCTGTTTCCCTGCAGCTTCCTGTCTCTTAAACCAGCCGTGTGTCCAGATTTAGATTTCAGCAGCTCCATCGATCCTTCTGCTCTCCAGTATTTACCAGTTTTACTCTGTTTCTTTTGTTCAGCTACTCGACGCCTTTTCCTCCCACTATCTGTTATTTTATGCACAAACACACGTCAACCAGTCAGAGTGCAGAACGAGGAAGTGGCCCTGTTCTGGGGAAGCCCTTCAGGAAGACAATGCACCACTTTGTATTTTTCACCCTTCACTGTCTTAAAATCAGAATTGTTCTCTGTATTCCGCTGATAAAAATCAGACCTTTATATCAGGCTGTAGCCTGAAGTAACATTCATCCTACTGATTAAAAATATCCTGGTTACTTTAAAAATTCTTCACACGCCTTGAGAAGGAAAATACTGAGTGGGAGTAAACTTTTAAGTTTGTCATCTGTCCATGTGAGTGAGGCTCTGTGAGAAACGGGCAGCACATGTATGACTGTGTGGAATCTAGTATCTGGTGTCATGTTTGTTTCTGGTCTTTGGCCGTCTATGGATGTATTCAGCCTATCAGTAGTTAAGACTTCAATGGTTACATTGAAAGCATGGATTTGATTGGCCCTAATGCCTTTTCAGCCAGAATGCTGAAATGTTACAGCTGTGGATCGTCAGGCAGAGTTTTTCTGATTCTTCTGGAATCTTGGTACCTGATGCAGGTACTGGTCATCAGGAAGGACATGCTCCATATGACTTGATTGTTTTCCTTCACCAGATGAAGGAGAACATCAAAGGAACCAGGATGGTGTGTGTGTGTGTGTGACTGTGTGTGTGTGTGTGACTGTGTGTGTGTGTGTGACTGTGTGTGTGTGTGTGTGACTGTGTGTGTGTGTGTGTGTGTGTGACTGTGTGTGTGTGTGTGTGTGACTGTGTGTGTGTGTGTGTGTGACTGTGTGTGTGTGTGTGACTGTGTGTGTGTGTGTGACTGTGTGTGTGTGTGTGTGTGTGTGTGTGTGTGTGTGTGTGTATGTGTGTGTGTGACTGTGTGTGTGTGTGTGACTGTGTGTGTGTGTGTGACTGTGTGTGTGTGTGTGTGTGTGTGACTGTGTGTGTGTGTGTGTGTGTGTGTTAAGATGTAATGTCCCCGCTGTGGAAAAAAGGTCACTAGAAACGTATTAAACTTATTAAAACTTATTTGAATATGTCTAATCAGTAACAATCGTTGTCGATGGCAGGTACCCACCTTTTCCTGTATAAGTTAATGTTGTGTTTTCTGCTTTGCAGTTGTGGTTTCCTAATTGTCATTGTGACTGGCACTTCAGGGCCACCGTACGAAATAGCAGAAGCAGGTAGTCCAACTCAACATTCACACCAACATTCACACAGTGGTGACATTCATACCATGCAAGGCTCCACCTGCTCATTAGGAGCAGTAACCATTCACACAAACACTCAAACACCAATGGAACAGATACTGGGAGCAAACTGGGGTTCAGTATCTGCTCAAGGACAGTTCAACATGTAGACTGAAGGGGCTGGGGATGGAACCACCGACCTTCTGATAAGTGGATGACCTCTCTACCACTGAGACACAGTGACAGTAGAAACGTAAAATCCATCTGACCACCGTCTTTATCTTCATTTCTTATATTATAATAATACTTAATATTAGTTACACATAAATTGTCAACACAAATAAACAAGTTTGCTGATATCCTATTGCAATCTATGCAACTTTCTTGTGAAGTTTTGGAAAACATTTTTCTGGTATTGTGTGAGCTGTGCAGTAAGCATTCAGTGTTGTGGGTTCAAATACAGAATCCTGGCTCCGTTCTGTTTGCTTGTTCTCCCCATGTCTGTGTGGATTCCCTCTGGAGCTGCAGCTTCTTCCCACAGCACATCATGCAGTACAGGTGGATCAGTGACTCTGAAATAGGTGTGAATATGAGTGTGAATGTTTTTCGTGTCTCTATGTGTCCATGTGATGAAATGGTGTTCTGTTCTATACCCTGCCTCTTGGCCAATGTCAGCTGGGATTGGCTCCAGCCCCGGGGAGGATAAGCAGTGACCCAGTAATAGAAAATGGATGGATGGATGGATGTGTGAGAGCTTTAGTTTCAACTGCCCGCTACTTTTTGAGACTGTATTGACTTGACGTTAGACTGTGTTGCATAATACAGGTGTTCATTTTAACCGCCTCCTGTGTCTCGGTGGAGGATCACGCTCCAGTTTTTGGACAACATTGACTGTCGGGGCCTCACAGCAGCATGTTGAGTTGGAGCAGCTCTCATCTGGATTCAACCCATCAGTGATGGGTGTTAAAACATTTAGCCCAGAGCAGCAGTACAGAGGAGGACTGAAGAGAGCTGCCAAGAACACGGCCCAGTTCAACACCCCGTTCATTCAACACCATGTGTAGGAGAGAGAGATGGGAGGGAGGAGAGAGTCCATGTGTTTGGACCAGATAACAAGACAGACCTGGACAAATGTGGTACAACATGTCAACAATTATCCTCTCTGACAAAATGAGAAATGAGCATGTTTTCAGAGAGGAGACAAAATGGAGCAATATGGGGGCAGTGAGCAAGCAAGGCACGACAAACGTGGACACAATAAAGAAGAAAAAACTCTCCATCCTCAAGTGTCAATGGCCTCAAAATAGACCACATCTGTTGACTCGTCACTGCCCTTTGTATCGATGTCGATGTACAGAAGAATGTAGGCGTTGACAGATAGACTGTTTACAGACGGACGTATCCATCCACATACACAGAGGGAGCATAAATAGGCCTTACCCTGTATCCTTACCCTGTATCCTTACTGTATCCTTACCCTGTATCCTTACCCTTACCCTTTCACTGGGTTCAAAAATACTGTATGTCAGATTGTATATAAGATAATGAGAAAATGACATTACATTTCACTTGATTTATTAACTCTTATCTTCAAGACAGCATGATGTTCATTTTGTACATTTTAGCATCTAGCTACCTTGTATAGCCAAGTTGCTTCCACAGTGTGCTCAAGTTTACAGCTGAGTTGTTTGGGATTAACTGGAATATTCACAACCTTATTGGTCAACATCAGTGTTGGACCTTAATAATGTACATTTCCTCCCATCTTACCTTTGCCTTAATGTTAACGTATTTGTAACATCATTCAGTTCCATTCATATTGCCCAAGATCTTCTGAGACACACACACACACGCACACACACAGTCACACACACACACACACACACACACACACAGTCACACACACACACAGTCACACACACACACACAGTCACACGCACACACACAGTCACACGTACACACACAGTCACACACACACACACACACACACAGTCACACACACACAGTCACACACACACACACACAGTCACACGCACACTCACAGTCACACACACACACGCACACACACAGTCACACACACACACACACAGTCACACACACACACACAGTCACACACACACACACACACAGTCACACACACACAGTCACACACACACAGTCACACACACACACAGTCACGCACACACAGTCACACGCACACTCACAGTCACACACACACACACACACACACACACACGGTCACACACACACACACACAGTCACACACACACACGCACAGTCACACACACACACACAGTCACACGCACACACACAGTCACACACACACACACACACACACACAGTCACACACACACACGCACACACACAGTCACACACGCACACACACAGTCACACACACACAGTCACACACACACACACAGTCACACGCACACACACAGTCACACACACACACACACACACACACACACACACACACACACACACACACACACACACACACACACACACACACACACACACACACACACACACACACACACACACACACACACACACACATTAGATCATAATGAGTGCCTATCTATTACCATCCAAACCAAACTGGAGCTAAACTACCTGTGGGAGCCAACCACTGGGACCCCATAACCTAAGTCTTAAATATGTAGTGTGAAGACTTGGGTTCAGGTTATGCATGTAGCAGATGTGTGTGTGTGAGGATGTTATAACAGTGCTGACATTAACAGCCAAACAACTTTTATATTTATTGAATATACACTGGTATAAAGACGTTTCAGACCCACTCCTGATTTCTTCCAGTTTGTGTGTATCTCATGCTAAACTGTGATCTTTAAACAAACATTAACATAAAACAAAGACAACCTGAGGAAACACAAAATACAAGTTTTATATGATAATTTAGTTTAATGAGTTAAAAACATTATGAAAAGGTATTTGACCCCTTAATTAACTGGATTAATGATTGGTAGCAGCTGGACTAGACACACCCAGACCTGATCACTACCAGCTTGCTCAATGACATCATCACTTATTTACACCATTTTCAGAAGCAGGAAGTTGTCTAGTAGGTCTCAGCAGTAGGACACTATGACATCATCTACAGAGATGAGGAAGAAGGTGATTAAATCCATCAGTCTGAGAAGGGTTACAAAGCTGTTTCTAAGGATCTGGGACTCCACAGATCCACAGTGAGACACATCATCTACAAACGGACAAGACCTGGAACTAAAGTGAACCTTCACACAAGTGGATGACCTTCTAACATTCCTCCAGGAGCACGGAGAAGGTTCATTCAGGAAGTCACCAAAAACATTGTACACATTTGTTTCAATAGCAGAGGGGATTCACTCACAAACCTGAAGGCCTGGGCAGAGTTTTCTCCTGGTCACAGCACATATGGAAAATCTGACTGGATAAAAACTGTACTTATGAGGAGAGAGTAGCAATGTCATCATCAATAGACTGATGGGAACAAACTTTGTAAAATGCATGTCGCGTTAATGAAAATATATTTAAATTCAATTGAAATAGAAAATCATGATTCTCTGATCATCCTATATAAAAGTATTGGAGCCACTCCTGGTTTCTTGGTATCATTGTCTTCATGATCCAGTTGCTGTTGAGCTTCAGCTCACAGACTGATGACCTGACATCCTCCTTCAGGATCTTCTGCTAGAGACCAGAATTCATGTTTCCCTCAGTTATAACTCGTCACCCTGGTCCTGAAGCAGCAGAGCATCTCCACAACATCACACTGACTCCTCCATGTTTGACCGTAGGTAGAATGTTCTTTAGTGGGACGCTGTGATTGGTTGACACCAGAGGTAACGGGACCCCTGTCTTCAAACGGTCCAACTTTAGACTCATCAGTCCAGAGAATCTTCTCCTGAAGCTCTAAAGTGTCTTAATCCAGGCGAGCCTTAATGTTCCTCTGGGTCAGCAGTGGCTTTCTCCTCACCTCTCTCCCATGATGCCATGTTAGCCCAGTGTCTTAGTGATAGCAGTATTAGCTACCAGCTAAATCTGTCTTGTTGTGAAGGAGTTCAGTCAGTAAGTAACAGACTAAATGAGCTGATGTCAAAAAGGCTTACATCACTGATTCAAAAACATTTTTTATCCCTCTTAGACCAAACCACTGATCTCCACAGTCCGATCCTCCCTTTCACAATGTTTACAGCTTATTTCACAATATTAAAGGAATAATTGACTTTAACACCACTGATAATGGTGGAATTATACCTTTCATTTCTGGTTCATTTTGCTGTTTTTTGTGGTTTAGTTCCTCTGGAGGAAAGTGGGCTCTCCAAAAAACACACATTACAGCCTTTCATCACAAAATAACTCCTGCACTGCTTTGAACACAACCTAGTGACTCTGTCCATTTACCAACATGAAAGCAGCTGCAGGCAACATTTTAAAACAAGAACCTTATTTCAATGTTTACTTTACTACAGGCGGTTCTTTGATTATCATGATGTCATCCCATTTACAGCTTCCCTCAAACAAACAGATCTGCTTTGTAATTTATGCTTCAATGGTAGGATTACTTTAAATATCATAGCCTGCAAATGTTTGGGAACATTCTAATGCGATTGGACAAACTGATGACCAAAAGGTTGCCTGTTTGATTCCCAGACTACCAGCATCTATGGATACTGAAGTGAAACCACAGCATGCTGATTAGCAATGCTGAGGGTTGATTGAGTCACTGAAGCCTTTAGGCCCTGGATAAAGTCTCACAGGCTTCATTTTTTTTACAGGACATCATGCCAACATTCAGGCTTTTAGTGGTGATACCTGAGCGCCTCACGGCACACTGTTGGCTTCATTCCAGACGACTCCTACACTCCCACTCAGGGTAGCATTAACCGTCTCCATAACCTCCACAGGTAGCCTATAAATCATTGCAATGCAGACCAGCAGACAGTAATAGAGACAGATAGTCTCTCTTAGGCTGCATTAATGAACTGTTGTTCTTGGAACCAGGACAGCGATGGACGGATCAATGCAGCATTGTTCTCTGCAAACAGTCAGACCCGACATCAGTTCACTATCAGCTCAGGCAATTAATGAGAAGGGGATTCAACCACAGACAACAACTCCTTAAATAATGAGATTTAAGTTCATGGAATTAATATATCTGATTTCAGTGAATTGACTGGAGGTGAGCTGTCCTTTAGACACAGCCCATTGTTTTGTTTTATCACATTTGTTTTCTTGTATTTGATGAATTTAATATCAGAATATTTAACTCTGCCCTAAAGATTTTAATTAAAACATTGTTCATATGAAAAGATGACAGTGAACTCAGAGGAAAAGAAGGTTTCTGTTTCAGTTGGGAAAAAGATGATTCTACTCTATAATAGTTTATAAAGTGATTTTGCTTTTATCCAAATTACTGTAAACCCTGTAGAACATAATAAGAAAAACATAAACTCTTTTTTAGAATTTGAAATACCTTTAACTATTTTTTATTTTCATTCATCTCTTGTTATGATGCACATATTTCCTGCTGTTCTCTGAATACTGGTGTACAACATGAACACTGATACAATCTAAAGGTTAAACAGGCATTTTTTTTAGCTCAACTTTAATATTGACAAAGATGTACAGAAACTTGCTTTGGTAATGAATAATCAGTCTTCAACGATCTGCTTGATTTTTCATGTCTTGGCTGTTAAGTAAACTGTTATGTAGTTTTTGTCTAATCCTGCTATGAGAAACAAACAGATCAAATCTACAGTTTGATTTGAAACCGATCAGCATAAAATACATAGTGGCTGCAAATCAAACACTATGCAGTATGTTCATCATCTGTCCCGATGCTTTTTGACATGTAAAGATGATGAAGATGAAGATGTCCCCTGATGTGTGATGTGTGTGTGTGTATATATATATATATAAACACACACACATAGGACCACTGACGTGAAGTTGGTGCTACAGGGTCAGGGGTTGTGTTCAGGGACCAGTTTTGATAATTGATAATGTTGATTATTCCCTCTTTTTGTCTTCATCTCTCTACTTCTGTCCCTTTTGGTCATCTGATCTATGATCACTTCCCTCCCTGTTCTCCTCCATCCCTTCAACCTCCTCTTATCATATTTCCTCTTTGCCCATCCTGTCTTTTCTGCCCTCTCATCTCTCCTCTCCACAAAATGCTCATCCTTCCTTCATCTCTCTGCTTCCTTCTCTCCTCTCTCTCTTGATCTCCTTGTCAAACTTATTCAGCTTCATTCTTTATTCTGTCTTCCTCCAAATCTCCTGTTCTCTTCCTCATTCACTTCCTTTCCCTTTTCCTCTCTAGTTGTCCTCTTCTCTTTTCTCCCTCCCGTGTTTTTTAATACCCTCCATCATTCTCCCCTAAACCCCTCCTCCTTTCCATCACAGGGTTTCCTTGCTTGCTTGTTCTTCAGATGATAAACGACTGGTCGTTCCACTCATCCATCTACTGGGCAGCCTCATCTATCTATCCACCGCATGCCCACACAAACACACACATATACACTCATACACACTCATAAACAAGGAACACACACCTCCCTCAGGGTGTCAGCACAGCTTCTGATTAAAGAGGCTCTACAGAAAGGATCCACTGACGCCAAAATATCAGGCAGCGTGGCCACCTTCACTGGAAACTGAAAAACCAGTAAAACCAACTATTATCCTGTTAAATTACAGGCAGATGGACTCGACAGTGATCGTTACAACATACAGAATAACCAGTGGTCTATAGACATTAATATGAGGGCAGGAGATGAGTTCAGTGATCATTTTATGGATCTGATTTCAACACTGAGGAAATACACAAAACAAACCCTGAAGCCATTCAAACCCAGTGAGCACCATGCTGGTCTCTGTGGGAGGGGGTTCTGCTCCCACGATCTGTCGTGAAGAGCAGAATATTTCCGGTTTGATACCTTTTCTTTCTTTATTAAAAAGAAGTTGATTCTAATTCCTTTGACGATTACAGTGCAGATGCAAGATGGTTTCTTTAGCTTCATTTCCACAACGTAGTATCCGGCTCTTCTCGACTCCACTCCTTGGTATCAGGTACTTTTCTGCAGGTTGTTTTCCATTAGGGGATTAACCTGCTCAGGGTAGGTGGACGCCGCAAGAAACTGCCGTGTCGTAGTCTTCAATGTGACACACACCTCTCCTGTTCCTCTCATCAGCTGTTTAAGATATGAATGTCTGCACCTCCTCAATATAGTAGCTGCAATAAAAAACAAACAAACAACAAACCTCCACCAACGCCCAACAATCATTAACATAATCGTTAGGGCCTGTGTCCACCAAAGCATTTCTCCTGAGGTCAGCGTATTTGTTAAATTATTTGCAATGGGAGCGTCGCATATTTACTCTACACTACAGACGCCCGTGGCATGACAAGGCATGACGAGGCGCCGAGCGTCTTTTCTGCACGTTTCGTGTTTTTTGCTGGTTGCTGAGAGTTAAAAAATGTTCAACTTTGGGTGTGACGCGGCACTCATCACTGTCACTTTTTACCCAGCCATCCAATCGCAGAAGAGGAGGGGAGGGACCCACATAGACCTGCGGGTCCGGGCTTCCTCCAGCCTTCCCTTCATACAGATCCAGGACCAGAGTCCTCTACCTTGTGCTGCCTTTTTTACACTCAGTATTTGTTAATAAAACAAACTATCTGCAACATTTGGTACTTGCAACACAAATTACTTCCATATCATAGCAACCAAAGCGCCTCAGCTGAAAAACGCTGCCCCTCCAAAGCGCTCTCAAGCGCCCCCAGCTGGATGTTTTCAGAAGATCACCTGGTATTTTCAGCTGGAAAAAACACTTTGGTGGACACAGGCCCTTATTCCAGCAGTACCAGTCCCATCTCTCAACGGATCATCATCAAAATTGAATCACCTCCAGGACATGCTAGGGTCCATCTTTGGCTTGTTTGTGTAATCCTGCAAACAAACAGACAAACAAACTGAACCAATCACATAACCTCCTTGGCGGAGGTCATGGGATCGGTTTTAGTTACGGTCACTAAAATAGCTTTGCTGTTTGAGTGTGGCGGCCATTGATTTGTGCTGTACAGCATGTCTTGTGTGTGCTGGACATTGACCAATCAATGGTCTGTAATGTTTCATGTGACCTTTAAATTCCCCCTCCCCCACCTGGGACAATCTGACCACCCCACATTGTTCCTACTCCCTAAATACACACCACTCATCAGACGTGTGAAGCCTACAGTCAGGACAGTTAAAGTGTGGCCAGAGGGAGCAGACTCTGTACTACAGCACCGGTTTGAACACACGGACTGGAGCGTGTTTGCGACTCAGACCACCCAGGGATGACACGTGGACATTGATTCTTATGCCTCCTCTGTTTTGGACCACATCAAGATCACCGTCAACAGCGCCACCACCCTCAAATGGATCAAAACATTCCCTAATCAGAAGCCATGGATGAACAGAGAGGTCCGCCTACTGCTGAAAGCACATGATACCGCCTTCAGATCAGGTGATTTGCAGGCCTACAGCTCTGCTTAATGACTTCTGCCCCGTGGCACTGACCTCCACCATCATGAAGTGCTTTGAAAGGCTGGTCATGGCTCACCTCAAACCCACCCTACCCCCTATGCTGGACCCCCTCCAGTTCACCTACAGACAGAACAGGTGTACTGAGGACACCATCTCCACAGCGTTACACTCCACCCTCTCACAACAATAACACCTACGCCAGAATGCTGTTCATAGACTTCAGCTCAGCATTCAACACCATCATCCCCTCCAAACTCATCACCAAACTCCATGACCTCGGCATCAACACCGCCCTCTGCAACTGGATACTGGACTTCTTAACTAACAGACCCCAGTCTGTTAGGATAAACAACCAAACCTCCTCTACCCTCATCCTGAACACTGGCGTCCCACAGGGCTGTGTGCTGAGCCCTCTGCTCTACTCCCTCTTCACTCACGACTGCACACCTGTACATGGTTCCAATACCATTATCAAGTTTGCAGATGACACCATGGTGGTCGACCTCATCAGTGACAACGATGAGTCAGCCTATAGGGAGGAGGTCCAGCACCTAGCAGCGTGGTGCGCTGACAACAACCTGGCACTGAACACCAGTAAAACCAAAGAGCTCATTGTGGACTTCAGGAAGACCAAAGGTGGCACATTCACATCAACGGGGCTGAGGTAGAACGTGTCGCCAGCTTTAAGTTCCTGGGAGTCCACATCTCTGAGGATCTTTCCTGGACACACAACACCTTGACCCTGATCAGGAAGGCCCACCAGCGTCTCTTCTTCCTGAGCAGACTGAGGAGAGCCCATCTGTCTCCTCTGATCCTGGTGAACTTCTCCCGCTGCACTGTTGAGAGCATCCTCACCAACTGCATCACACAAAGCACTGCAAAAGGTGGTGAAGACCGCCCAGCGCATCACCGGCTCCTCACTCCCCACCATTGAGGACATCCATCACAAGCGTTGTCTGAGGAGAGCACATAACATCGTCAGGGACAGCTCTCACCCCGGCCACAGACTGTTCACCCTCCTTCCCTCTGGGAGATGCTACAGGTCTCTACGCAGAAGGACCAGCAGGTTCAGGAACAGCTTCTACCCTGTGGCTGTTACCCTGCTGAACCGTGCTCCATAACCCCACCCTCCCCACCCCAGACCACACCCTCCCCACCCCAGACCACACCCCTGAATCATTTGCACTGGACATTTGCACTACCTGCATATACTGTACATATTGTATCCTGTTTATAGTATAGTGTAAATATGTATAGTGTAAACATAATGTACTGTACATACATTCTGTCTATAGTGTATCCATATCCACTTACTGTATGTATCTCTTATAGTTTAGTCATATCCATATTTCATATCGTATTATACCCATATCAGCCCTGTATTTATTTGTACATATCAACACTGCATATATGTACATGGTGCACTTTCTCTGCACTTTACTGCTTCTATTGAACTTCTGGATTGATGCCAACTGCATTTCGTTGTCACTGTACTGAACTTGTACTATGATCAATGACAATAAAGTTGAATCTGATCTGATCTGAAGTACCTGCTCGGCACGCTTGAAACCACAACGGAGGAGGTACTAAAAAAGTAGTACCAGGTACTTTTTACCTAATAGAAATGCAAAAGAGGCAAGCCAACTAGAGCCGGTACTACGCAGAGGAAATGGAGCTTTTTATACTGTTCTTCCAGTCTGTCCTGTGGATGATTCAGCTGTATTTATGCAACTTGGATATGCTGTTCCAGGCCACACTGATCAAGATGATATGACGTCCAAAAGAGACATAAAAAACCTTCCTTCTGACTCAAATGGGGACACCCAGAATAATAATCTCAATAACATTTGCTCACTGGGAAGCTTGACTCTTGGTTGTTTTCAAGGTGGGATTTATTGGAGAAATTAAAGTGACAAGGAAACCGTCATTCTGTGGATGGGTTTGTACAAATATCATTCCATTACAGCTAGGAGAGGCATGTTAGCATGCAGCAGCGTTGATGTTAGCAGTCATGTCAGGAGTGAGGAGGCTCGGTGACACATCATGTACCTCATTTCCATACACCATTATTATTTTAATACTTTATTATAATTTTAATGTATTATTTTTATTTTAAATATAGTTATTATTATTATTATTACCTCTGACCTGCTCTGTTTAAAAAATGTCAATTAAAACTAGTTAGATTATGGACCATACCTACATACCTACACACACACACACACACCTACATACCTACACACACACACACACACCTACATACCTACACACACACACACACACACTTACATACCTACACACACACACACACACACACACACACCTACAATACCTACACACACACACACCTACACACACACACCTACACACACACACCTACATACCTACACACACGCACACACACCTACATACCTACACACACACACACACACACACACACACACACACACACACACCTACATACCTACACACACGCACACACACACCTACACACACACACACGCACACACACCTACATACCTACACACACACACACACACCTACATACCTACACACACACACACACACCTACATACCTACACACACACACACACACACCTACATACCTACACACACACACACACACACACACACACCTACAATACCTACACACACACACACCTACACACACACACCTACACACACACACCTACATACCTACACACACGCACACACACCTACATACCTACACACACACACACACACACACACACACACACACACACACACACACACACCTACATACCTACACACACGCACACACACACCTACACACACACACACACACCTACATACCTACACACACACACACACACACCTACATACCTACACACACACACCTACACACACGCACACACACCTACATACCTACACACACACACACACACACCTACATACCTACACACACGCACACACACCTACATACCTACACACACACACACACACACACACACACACACACACACACACACACACACACACACACCTACATACCTACACACACGCACACACACACCTACACACACACACACGCACACACACCTACATACCTACACACACACACACACACCTACATACCTACACACACACACACACACACACACACACACACACACACACACACACACACACACACACACACCTACATACCTACACACACACACACACACACACACACACACACACACACACACACACACACACACCTACATACCTACACACACACACACACACACACACACACACACACACACACACACACACGCGCATACATTTTTGCGTTTATCTTACCAAGGGGGACTGTCATTCTACTTCGACCAAGAGTGGACCACTGTTTCTGGTCATTTAAAAAAAACATATAGAATAGAAATTTTACTTTTAAGGTCTTTTCCCATAATATTACTGCAAATGTACTTTACATTTTTTTAAACAAATTGCCAAGAGGGGACTTGCATCCTTGTGCGATGTCTACCTATCAAAGAAGGCACCTCCATATACTGCAGTGCAACTGTCTGCACTCATTCTTTCACCTAATGAGTGTTTAAAGACACTTTTATTATTAAAAGTTTTTATTATTATTTATTATTATTACAAGAATCATCATGGCCACTTTGAGAATAAATAATGTTTTACCTGCCAATCAGAAGTAACTTGGCTGCATGAACTAATATCAATAACTGCAGTATTAGCAACAAAATTTACTTTATCTGGACTTAAATTAGAATAAATAAAATAAATAATATATGAGTATATAAAATACAATCTTTAAGTTACATTTTAAAGATTGATTACACAGTGCACTAGTTTTCATTTTCTTTTAGTGGATTTCATATTCCTCTATGTTATTGTTGGTCATTTTGTGACCTGTGTGAAGTGAAGTATGCATTCTAAAGAGGGCTCCCTTCATCCCTTGATTATATCTTATTTTTTATTTGCTCTTAATAACTTAACTGGAGTCAGAAAAAAAAAACTTTCCCAGTCTTAAGCATGTTTTGAATCATGTGTTGACTACACTTTGTTGTGGCTGTTTGGGCATCTTTAGGGCATTTATTTTAGACTCATTCATGAATATAGCGAGGTCAGATGAAAGTTACTGATTTATTCTGTTTTTAATGAGGATAATCTGCTGTGCTAATTTGCTCCTCTGTCCTTAGTCATCCATAACTGTGCATTAATGTTGTTTCTGTCAGTCTTAACAGTACAAGAGGGGACCTAATACTAAAATCTAAATTGTGTATAATATAAATGCACACATTTTGTGGACAACATCTTGCATTCCTGGAATCTATCTTGAAGAGAAAAAAACTATTCTATTATGATATGAGTCACAGATCCCATAATTGTTGTCAGAAATGTTTCCTCAATATGTACAGTTTAAATTAAATAGGTACTGAAACTCTAATGATGGAGTTACCTGCAGCTATCTCAAAACCAGCATAAAAGGATCTTTAAAGATTTGAAAGACCTTTAAAGAGGGCTTTTTTGCTTTCTCTTTAATCATTGAGAAGTGAATACAACATTAGTGTGCCTTCCACTCAATGCAAACTCTCAGCTCCATTGTGGCAATGCTGCATCATTAGACAGACATCAGCTATGTTCCATCTTGTCCGTTGGTCCATAAATTTAAATCTTCATGTCACACAGATTTCAGCCATCAGAAAAAAACAAACAAAAAAGATACATGAAAGTTTATTTCAAGTATTTTTCCACATGACAAAAATTCTGTGTACATTTCTTTGCATTTCTATTTGCGAACAATGGCAGATCATCTAAATGCTCTCTGGCAAATTATTAATTTTCCTCTGCAGAGACAGAGCAAGAAACATTTACAAAAGAGAAAAAAAGTCAAACACTAAGTAATTCTTTTCTGTCAAACTTTGTCACATAACTACTGACAATGGTAATGTCTTTTTCTGACACGATGTATACATATATCCATGCAGGACTGTGAGCGTCGCTTCATACCGTTTAACAGGGGACCAGTGTCATTTTGTTCTCAGTCATTCTGTCCAATCCAAGCGGGGACAATCTTTTCTGTTTTAGATCACAAAGTTCAAAACAAAATTGTACATATAAAGCCCTCTTTAAAGGTCTGTAACCTGTTGTGCTGGTTTAGAGAGAGGTTGTAGGAAACTCCATCACTACACTAAATATTCCAATGCCCATTTCCGTACAAGTTAAACTGTACATGGTGAAGAAGCACTTCAATTGAGAGTATTGGGATGTAAATACCCATCAAGACCAACTGTTGCTGAGTATCAATGTGAAATTAATGCAGTATTTGGTTGGGTGCTTTCCACTTTATGCACACTCTCAGTTCCATAATTACAATGCTGCACTATTAGACAGCCTTCAAATATACTACACCTTCTCTATTCACCAATAAATGTAAATCTTTATGTGACAGATTGTAGCCTGCAGAAATTCAAGCAAATAAACAAATAAAACATTAATGAGTTTAGTTCAAGCATTTTTGCCAATTTCAAAATTTCTGCATACAGTTAAACAATTCACTAAAGGTTCTCTGACAGATTATTTCTGCAGAGACAGAGCAGTAACCATTATCTTTACAAAAGCAAAAACTGATCAAAGACTAAGCAATTTTTTTCGGTCAGACTTTGTCACATAACAACACAAAGATTGTCTTTTTCTGTACTAATGTATAGGAGTGTGAGCATCGCTCCATACCATATAACAGAGGACCTGTGTCATTTTGTCCAGGCAAAGAGGGGACTTGCATCCTTGTGCGATGTCTACCTATCAAAGAAGGCACCTCCATATACTGCAGTGGAACTGTCTGTACTCATTCTTTCACCTAATGAGTGTTTAAAGACTTTCTTTATTTTTTTTCAAAAATGGATCATTTAACTTCTATGTTATCAAGATTTGAACATTTCTCTGTGATACAGCTATTACAAGAATCATCATGGCCACTTTGAGAATAAATAATGTTTTACCTGTCAATCAGAAATAACTTGGCTGCATGAACTAATATCAATAACTGCAGTGTTAGCAACAAAATGTACTTTATCTAGGCTTTAATATGAATAAATAAAATAATAAATATATGAGTACATAAAATACAATCTAAGTTACATTTTAAAGATTGATTACACAGTGCACTAGTTTTCATCTTCTCTTAGTGGATTTCATATATCTCCATGTTATTGTTGGTCATTTTGTGACCTGTGTGAAGTGAAGTATGCATTCTAAAGAGGGCTCCATTCATCCCTTGATTATGTCTTATTTTTTATTTGCTCTTAATAACTTAACACTCCAGTTAAGTTATGAAGAACACTTAATCATGTGTTGACTACACTTTGTTGTGGCTGTTTGGGCATCTTTAGGGCATTTATTTTAGACTCATTCATTTCAAACAAATACTGATCAAAGACTAAGCAATTTATTTCCATTTTTTTCTGTCAAACTTTCTCACATAACAACACAAAGATTGTCTTTTTCTGTACTAATGTATAGGAGTGTGAGCATCGCTCCATACCATATAACAGAGGACCTGTGTCATTTTGTCCAGGCAAAGAGGGGACTTCATTCATTCTGCACAAGTGCATGAAAAGGTGATTATCATATGCAAAGCCTGATTTCCCTTGGCTTAACGTTAGTTAGCAACTGCCCATGCCACAACAATAGCTTAAAGCTTATCATGCGTTTGTGTCTACAGAATGATGAGTTTTGTTATTAAAACTCAAATCATGCTCTGGGGGAAAAGAGATGTTAGACAGATGAGGAAAATAAATGTGTTATTGTTTGTTGGGATTGCTGTTGTTTTATGCTGAGACTGTCCATTAAATAACTTCACATTCAAAGAATAGACAAAAATATTAAGAATAAATATACTGAGCAACAGTAGAAACGCATTATTTTTTTTGATGTCATGTCATCCTGTTCATATTAAATATAAAAGGTAAATTATGGTTCACATCTTTATTCACCCTTTAGCCATACAGAAAAATCATTTTTGTGCAGATTAGTGGTTTTTGTCTTAGTGTTTACAAGTCAGAAAGAGTGGATGGTGAGACAGAGAACAACAATAGTCACTACCGTGTGTGTCTACCTCCAGCATTTATCACTACTTTACACCTCCTGAATGGATAAGATGTTGTCTGGACTTGTAGGATGACATGCCATTCTTCCTGCAGAGCTGTGACAAGTTGTTCATGTGTTGCTGGAGCAGGATCTCTCTCTGTCTCACCTGGTGATCCTGAACTTCACATAGAGGGCATTGTCATGTATGAAGGTGATGCCTGATTGCTGTATCCTGGGAATGACGTGTGGACCTAGAGCCTTATGTCGGAGACAGATGGCCGTGAATCTGGACAAGGTTTGACCGTCATCCATTAGCAGTGCCCCCCCCCATCATGACACCACCACCAAACAATCCACTTCTTGGAGGTATGCGGCAGAATAGCGGTCTCTGCGGCGATGGTACAAATGCTGACGACCACCAGCTGTGTACAAGTTAAATCTGGACTTGTCACTAAATGTGATCTCTGTCCACTTTGCAATCAGCCATAACATCTGTAACATCTGTGCTGCACGTGTCTGCAGAGTTCAGACCATAGCATCCGAACTGCGCGTTCACGTAAGTTCTTTTGGGGATCGTCGCATCATCAGTTGTTTCTCTAGGACATTAATTAGACCCGGTAAATTATCACCTTGACCAGGTTTTTTCAATCATGCAGAAAAACATCTCACCAACATCATGGTTTACTCTGAAATGCACCAATGACTGTTATTTCTATGTTATGACTAAATGATGGTTATTCATGATTTAACATGTTTTGGTTGTGGGTACTTAAAAAAGTCTATTCAGTGAATCACGTTTGTTTGTTTCAGTAGATTAGAGCTAGTGAATAGAAATTAAATTTTTAAAATTATGCGTTTCCACTGTTGCTCAGTATAAAACATTTTTTTCTGAACTTGAACATTCTTAAATCCTGCTGTGGCCTAGAGGATCAAAATGAAAATAAATGACGTAAGACATCAGGCAGCAGATGCCACCTAAACATGCATGGTCATGAAAATTCAAGTAAATCACAAGCATCTCACTAATATGACATCATATCTGAGAGTTTGCATAAAGTGGGAGACACACAACCAATGCTAATTTCACACTGATACTTAGCAGAAATAGGTCTAGTTACTTTCCAGATGTGGATTGTACATACAAGACCAACTGTGAGTAACTAAAATATGATTAATTTGTACAAACTCTCTTGCACCGTAATGTATCACTAATAATTAATGTTATTGGACTGTCATGATTTTTGATTACTACAACTCATCATTCTTATTGTTTAGACACAAATGTGCAGGTCACTTCATGTGTTCTTAGACACTAGTGTGGAGTGAGCTAATATTTCAACTAATCTCTGCAGAGCCAGCTGCATCCTTCAGGACAGGTCAGCTGTCACTTCTCTGATCCTGTCTGTAAACAGGGAACAGGGATGTGTTATTCATCATACACAAACCTATACCAATGGCAGCTTACCAAGATCAATGTTGACGCACAAAAACTGTTATGCAAAAACATTCACTAGTGCAGCATTGTCAAAATGGAACTGAGATTTTTCATAAAACAGCAGGCACATTAGCAATGATGCATTTAAAGGCAAAAGCTTCAAATCACCTACAAGGTTGGAAGCAGTAAGGAAATCACAGAGACAGTGTGTAGTTTTGGTTTTAAGGACTGAAATGAAAATGAATGATTTAACCACAACTCATCACCCTTTGTTATTGAGACAGCATTTCTACTTGCAGACAATGGAAGATCCTCTAAAGGCTTTAACCAAACCTTTTAATAGGTGTGATTCCAGCTTGGTGGAAAAGCACCTTAGTAGATAGTTTCACCATTGTTATGCTAACGACCCATATAATGGATCTATATGCTTACGAGAGACGGCTGGCCCCAGCAAAACCAAAGACCCACAATAGGACTGGGAAGTAACAGGAAGAAAAGGAAAGGAAACAGGTTAGTTAACGACTAACAGTTTAGAACTGATGAAGCCTCTCGGATGAGAGGTGAAACGTTTTCATGCTAAGAAAAGAAGTCCAGTTGTTTCTGAATCAACCTTCAAGGCTTAGTAGTATCCTTATATAAAAGTGGTGATGTCTCCGATCTCAACAACTAACATCCAATATATAACTTCCTTTATTTGCAAAAATGCTAGAGTCATTAGTCAATTTACAACTATGTGCCTTTATTGATTCACTGAAACTTACTAAAACCACAACAGTCTGGTTTTCGCCCGGTTCACAGCACAATACAGCTGATGTTTCAGTCATTGAGAACATTGTCTCTTCTCTGACCTGTCTTCAGTCTGCCTGTGATGCTTTCCAATTATTACTCATTAATCACAGATTAGTTTTAAATGCAGAAAAGACTAAGTACACTGACCAGGGTGAATAAAGATGTGTGAGCCATAATTTGCCTTTCATATTTAATATGAACAGGATGGCATGACATAAAAAAAAATGCGTTTCTACTGTTAGTCAGTATATATGGTATTCTCCACGTCCACCAGTAACTCTGACTATCCTGCCACTAAAACTTTAAATGGCACCCATATTACTCTTGCTGAGTCATGCAAATGCCTAGGAATCTGGCATAACAGCAGACTTTCATAAATATTTATATTCAACATCTGACTCAAACAAAAAAAATCAAACTAGGTGCCTTATATAGAATCAAAGGATGTTGGTCTTCTTCCAACTGCAAAACTATTGCGCAACCTTGATGTCTGTTCTTGACTATGGAGATATTCTGTGTTGTCATGCTGCCCCATCAACACTTCAGCAGTTAAACCCTGTGTATCAGAGTACACTTTATCAAAAATGACAAATTTCATACTCATCATTGTTTTCTGACACCTCTCACCAAATGACAGCTAGGATAGGCTCCAGCCCCCCCCCCCCCCCCAACCCTGACAAGCGGTGATACATAATGAATGAATGAATGAATGAATGACTGACTCATTGTTTTCTGTATAAAAAGGTTGGTTGGACTTCCTTCCTACAGTCAAAAATAAATAGCAATCTAATGTTATTAATCTATAAAGCTCTACTGTTGACACGTCCAAAATACCTTACATCACTTCTCTAATTTAAATCTAATAACTACAGTACATGATTCAGTAACTACTTAACCATAGACATCCCTCATATATGCACTAATGTTGGCAGAACTGGTTTAAGGTACTATGCACCTTTTAAATGGAATGAACTGCAAACTGCCCTCAAACTTGAGTCTTACATTCTTCTTGGAGATTTTAGAGCTTTTTTATCTGATGATTTTTATGATTGTTGTAATTGTTTCTATTGATTTCCTTGTTTATTGTGTAGTTGTGTTTGTTGCCAGCTGATTGTGTTCCTGTCTTATGAATGTTTCTTGTTGTCAGGTCTCTCTTGTAAAAGAGATCTTAACCTAAATGAGACTGCCTAATTTGAAAAAAGATTAAATAATAATCCACCTCTACTCGTTACCGTTTCAAAATATCTTCCCCAACACTCCAGAGAAATTGTGTCACCAAAGACCAGTGGTGTGTGGCACATGTTTAACCCAGGACAGGGTGATACACATGTCTCAGAGCAGGGGTCGGGAACCATTTTGGCTGGGAGAGCCATAAAAGCCAAATATTTCTAAATGTTTTTCCTTGTGAGCCATATAATATTTAATAAAATGGAATGCAACTTAATGCGTGCATTTTTTAAGTAAGACATACATTTTTAAAGTATAACACGTCTCTGAGTACTTAAAAAAGCGCTATATATAATAAATTTATCTTTATTCTTCTTAATAATATTGTTGTTATACTGTAGCTAACCAGTTTACCCATTTCAGTACACAGAGAAATAAGTTCATCCATCGCTAGATTTTTTTCTTTAGCGAACTCCATGAAAGACTTGAATAAAGCCTCCCCTCTTGTTGACCCTTTCATTGGTAAAACAGCTTAACTTTCCTCACGCAGTGTGTCATCTGCAGCATACCTCGCAATTATACTAAACTGAGATAAATGGCTAACGTCTGTTGACTCATCTAAAGCGAGAGAAAAGTATGTCCCTGCGTTTATGTCCTTAATTTGTGTTTCCTCGACTTGATTTGCCATCATGATGGTACGATCGTGAACAGTTTTTGCTGACAGAGGCATGTCTTTTATTCGTTTGATTATCCTGTCTTTATTTGAGAACTCATCAAACAGTTCATTGGCTACATCAAGCATGAATGTTTTCGCATACTCGCCATCTGTGAATGGCTTTCCATTCCTTACTATTGCCAAAGCACCAGCAAAGCTAGCCGAATTCCCATCACCTTGCTTGGTCCATACACGGAGTTGCTGCTGACTGGTTTGCACTCTCCGCTGTAGCTCTTGGCATGCCTTTTTCCTGCTGTCCCCAGCTGGATATTTCGATGCAAATTAAGCATAGTGTGTATCGAAGTGCCGCTTTACATTTGACCGCTTCATCGATGCAATTTTATCATTGCATATTAGACATAATATGCTCTCTCCACAAAGGCAAATTCCTCTGTCCACTCGGCCTGGAACGAACGGTAATCCTCATCTTTTTTTCTTTTCGACATCTTTTCCGTCTTAAGGGTTTGAAACTAGCTGGCTATCTGACGAAAAGGAGGGAAGTTTTTTTCTTGACCTTACAACGACCCGTGTCGTACTGTATTATCCAATGAAAATTGAGTTTTGGTGTCGACAGATTAAAATAGATCAGAATATTTTATATTTTGAATTTTATTTTCAAAACTGTAATTTCTGTTAAATGTTTTACTTTAAAGTGACATAGTATAACTATTTATTACTTGTTAATCGTGTTAAAAAATGTCAGCTCAAAATTGTCTGCGAGCCATATGCCATCATCGGAAGAGCCATGTTTGGCTCGCAAGCCATGGGTTCTTGACCCCTGTCTCAGAGAGTCTGAATTGGATAAAACATCTTGGCTGAGAAGTTAGTAACCCTGAAGAACAATGAAAGCTGATCAACTCGGAAAGCATCCCCCACTGCAGATAATCAAGGACTGACACAGATTAACAGGCACAGATTCACACCCCTCACCCGCTGGAAGTCACTCACTTCTCAGAGGCAGCACTCCACAATGCAATCTTGAAGGTTAGGATCTGTGATGCACATGGGTGCTGGTCACTCCACTACTTCAATGTAGAAGAATATTTTTATGTCCACATCATGAACTTAAGACCCATTGACCACCTAACCCTAACCCCAAAGGCAATGCATTAAAATTCACATGGCGGTAACCCTCAACAGCATAATATCAAAGTGAAATGTCTTCAAACACTGCACATCAGCGATTCTATGATAAGAAGAATTACTGCCTTTACTGTGAAAAGCCTTATGCAAAAATAACAAGACATCTGAAGCAGAAGCATTCTGATAAAGTTGAAGTGGCTAAGGCACTTGCAAGCAGACCAGGATCAATGCACAATCTTCTTTTGAGCAAAACAAGAAACATGGGAAACAACCACCATAACTGTTCGGTCCTGTCCTCTTGGAAAGGACAAATCATACCTAAAAGGCAAGCAACCTATCCATCAACATCAACAGACTATCTACCTTGCAAGTTTTGCTTTGCTATGTATGTCAAAACAGACCTCTGGAGACATCATAAGCGTTGCAAACTACAAGTGAAAGAGGATGGGCCAGTGAAAAGAAAAGTTCAGGCAAGTTCCTCCCTGATGTTGCCCATGAACACTGCAGTTTCCAGCGGACTTAAAAACATTCTTGAAGACATGACATATGACACTGTAACGCAAGTGGTGAAATCTGACATTCTGATAATTTCACTGGGAGAGAGAATGTTCCTTAAAAATGGGGAAGTTGGACGACATCTGGCAGACATCAGAAATAAGATGAGAGAACTTGCCAGACTTGTTCTGGTGGCAAGAGAAATTGACAAAGACATTGTCTTTTTGAAGGACTTGATCCCCCCAGGAAAGTTCAACACAGTACTTGAGGCTGTAACAAAGATGACTGGGATTGATAACTTAACAAAGAGATTCTCAGTTCCCTCAACAGCACTTAAACTGCACCATTCCCTTGTGAAGGTGTCGTATATTTTGCAAGGAGAGGCTCTGCGTCAAGAGGATGATGCCTTAAAGGGAAGAGCAGAGCAATTCATCAAATTAATTGAACTGGAATGGACAACACACGTGTCATCCAATGCACTGAAGACCTTGTACCAGAAGAAATGGAACAACCTCCAAATGTTGCCTCTATCAGAAGACATAAAGTCGTTGTCGTGAAGGAGAAGTTTCTAGGATGGAAGTCAAAACATACCTACAGAGAAACAAACACAGTATGCATGATGAAATTCTGGAGAGCCTGTCACCTTTTGAGAGGAAATTATGTGAGAAAAGAGGCCGCAAAGTACCAGTGCTGTTCCCAACAAATGTAAGAGAGTCTGTGGAACTTCTGATTAAAACCAGAGAAGAGGTTGGGATTTCCCCGAGAAATCCCTACATTTTTGCCCGTGCTTATTATGGATCTCAGGAGAACATCGTGGATTTGACACCTTAAAGCAATATGCAGATGGCTGTGGAGCGAAACACCCAGAAAACATCACATCCACCAAACCGAGAAAGCATGTAGCCACAGTTTCACAGCTTCTTAACCTGCAAACTCATGAAATAGACCAGCTAGCAACTTTCATGGGACATGATATTGAGGTCCATAGGGAGTTTTACAGACTCCCTGAAGAAACCCTCCAAATGGCAAAAGTGAGCAGACTTCTTTATGCCCTTCAAAGTGGCATGGGGAAATTCAAAGGAAAGTCCCTGGAAGACATAACCCCAAATATCAACTGTAAGTAACGGATTTCAAAATTTTTTGCATTTTTATTAAAGCAAAGGCTGCATACTTAGTGGAAAAATTACTTTTAGTGCATAAGTATTCATTTTGTTGCAGCTGAAGAGGAGTATAGTATATTAATGGTAAAGAAAAATCTGTCCACTAAATGCAGCGTGACTGTCAATTGGGGACAATAAAAAAATCGTCACTGCCATCAAGTCAAAAGGGTGAGTTATTCTATTGACTCTAAATAATATTGTCTACAAGGAACACCGTGACATTTGTTGACAAGAATTTATGGTGGTCAATTTCATTCATCCATTTATTCACTTACTTTCTTCATTTATTTATAGGGAAATCTAGAAGGCCCTGTTTCACAGACCGAGAGAGAAGTCGTTGAACACCATTTCAAGGACTTCCTGAAGGAAATTTAGATCCCTGGAAAAGTGGACTGTCAAAGATCCTTAAATGAAAATCAGACTCTAAGGGATAATGGAAGAGACTGGAAAGCAGTAAAGTACTTCATACACAACAAAATAATAACTATCAAAAGAAATTTGTGCCCACAGTATTAAGACCAATAATATTGGGAGCCAATATCCTGGGAGCTTGCATTATGAAGCATCAATGTTGGTGCCTGAATGCTGGGAGCTCGCATTATGGAGCATCAGTTTTAAGTGTCACAACACTGTTAGTTCATGAAAACGGAGCATCAGTGTATCATAGTATTGGTAGTCCATGTAAACACAGAATCAGTCCTAACAAAGATTAGAGTATATAGCCTACCGGTAGAGCCTGCTCCTTCCCTTCCCATACATAATGTGAGGGGCGACCTCTGCATAATCCTGTGTGCACATTGTGGTACTGACTGACACCACTGCCTCTATTTTTATTTATTTTTTTAAATGAATTAATTAATACATTTTCCTTTCTTATTCCCCTCGGCTTTTTCTTTTGTTGCCCCTGTCCCTTTTAATATTTTGTATAACTATTATTATCAATATGTTACTGCTACCATTGTTCTTTCATTTTATGTTTTCATTATTCTGTTTTTCTGGCTCTTTTAGTGAGCTTATGAGATTTCTCATGTGATAAACTGTCTTTACAGTTTATCATGTGGAAAGCCATTTCCGTCGTTGGGAGTGCAGCAAGAGCAAATGAGAAACTCTCAGGAGGGAGGGCTCTCTTGAGGAGGGCTTAAAACCACTTTAAATAAACTTTGGCTTAACATATTTCTGCACTTTTGTACTGTGGTTTGTGGTTGTGTGTTATGAATATTGCCATCCAACGCAGAGTTAAGCCGAATACAAAATGCTGGAGAATTGTAAAAAACAACACAAAACTAAACAGGTTAAACGTCATTTCATACCATTCAACAGGGGACCAATGTCATTTTGTAGAGGCAAAGAGGGGACTAAAGTCTTTCTATACAGGCCAAGTGTGGACTAACTTTTTGCTTGTTTTAGAGTGTAAGGTTCCAAACAAAAGTCAACATAAAAAGTCCTATTCACAGATGTGTATCCTTTTGTGATGGTTCTGAGATAAGCTGTAGGTAGGTCATCACTGTTTCACTGCCCATTAAAGGCAATGACATACCAGTTAAAAAAACCTAATGGACTATAGAAATTTGTGTTGCAGTAGTTTAACAGTGGGCTTTGTGAGGTTAAACCATCCTCTAGCTGACATATCCCTTGTATCTCAGACACATTTATGACCAGTACCTCCTTTATTTTCCCATACCATGTTAAATTGTTGTTCTCTGGCAATATCTTAATGTCAATATCTAAAATAGGTTCTCAAGTATTTTTGTTGCTTTATATACATATATCATGCTGGGTTGTCATTGTGTTTTCACAATGCACCCCATATTAAAAACAACATTTTTAGGACATTCCATTCATTATGGACAGCTGAATGGAAACCCTAACTTGACTCTTAAAGAGGTCCTTTACATTTAAATGTGTTTTTTATATAACTTTACTTTGATGAAACATAAATAAATAAAAATCAGTACTCCGTGGGTTAAAGATGTCTCAATAGGCCGTTACTATGACCACCATCCTCAGCCTTACAATGCCAGTACTGATTTAAAGTCGACATCAGTTTAACACCCTCTGATCAGACTCTGTTTTCCAGACAGTCAGTGAAGCTGTGCTCATTTCCAGACTGCTGCTCATTGAGTAGTAGTTTATTTAGTATTTTGCATTTTGGTGCAATGCTCAGAGAAGCAGAGCCACTGGACTGCATTCTTTCCATTGATGATGATCCTGTCACAAACAGCAGGGCTATGGCTATGTCCTGGCTCTCCTCACAGACACCAGAGACAGACATTCAGCGTAGCTACAGCACAGGTACAGCGTAGCTACAGCACAGGTACAGCACAGGTATAGCATAGCTACAGCACAGGTACAGCACAGGTACAGCGTAGCTACAGCACAGATACAGCGTAGCTACAGCACAGGTACAGCACAGCTACAGCACAGGTACAGCGTAGCTACAGCACAGATACAGCGTAGCTACAGCACAAATACAGTGTAGCTACAGCACAGATACAGCACAGGTACAACACAGATACAGCGTAGCTACAGCACAGATACAGCACAGATACAGCGTAGCTACAGCACAGGTACAGCACAGCTACAGCACAGCTACAGCACAGGTACAACACAGATACAGCGTAGCTACAGCGTAGCTACAGCACAGGTACAGCACAGCTACAGCACAGGTACAACACAGATACAGCGTAGCTACAGCGTACCTACAGCACAGATACAGCGTAGCTAGAGCACAGATACAGCATAGCTACAGCACAGCTACAGCACAGCACAGCTACAGCTACAGCACAGCTACAGCACAGCTACAGCACAGGTACAGCACAGGTACAGCGTAGCTACAGCACAGATACAGCACAGCTACAGCACAGCTACAGCACAGATACAGCACAGCTACAGCACAGGTACAGCGTAGCTACAGCACAGCTCCAGCACAGGTACAGCGTAGCTACAGCACAGCTACAGCACAGGTACAGCGTAGCTACAGCAAAGCTACAGCACAGCTACAGCACAGGTACAGCGTAGCTACAGCACAGATACAGCGTAGCTACAGCACAGCTACAGCACAGGTACAGCGTAGCTACAGCCCAGCTACAGCACAGGTACAGCGTAGCTACAGCACAGCTACAGCACAGCTACAGCACAGGTACAGCACAGGTACAGCGTAGCTACAGCACAGGTACAGCACAGGTACAGCGTAGCTACAGCACAGCTACAGCACAGGTACAGCGTAGCTACAGCACAGCTACAGCACAGGTACAGCACAGGTACAGCGTAGCTACAGCACAGATACAGCACAGCTACAGCACAGCTACAGCACAGATACAGCACAGCTACAGCACAGGTACAGCGTAGCTACAGCACAGCTCCAGCACAGGTACAGCGTAGCTACAGCACAGCTACAGCACAGGTACAGCGTAGCTACAGCAAAGCTACAGCACAGCTACAGCACAGGTACAGCGTAGCTACAGCACAGATACAGCGTAGCTACAGCACAGCTACAGCACAGGTACAGCACAGGTACAGCGTAGCTACAGCACAGCTACAGCACAGGTACAGCGTAGCTACAGCACAGCTACAGCACAGCTACAGCACAGCTACAGCACAGCTACAGCACAGGTACAGCGTAGCTACAGCACAGCTACAGCACAGGTACAGCGTAGCTACAGCACAGCTACAGCACAGGTACAGCGTAGCTACAGCACAGCTACAGCACAGCTACAGCCCAGCTACAGCACAGCTACAGCACAGCTACAGCACAGGTACAGCGTAGCTACAGCACAGGTACAGCACAGGTACAGCACAGGTACAGCGTAGCTACAGCACAGATACAGCACAGGTACAGCGTAGCTACAGCACAGCTACAGCACAGCTACAGCCCAGCTACAGCACAGCTACAGCACAGCTACAGCACAGGTACAGCGTAGCTACAGCACAGATACAGCGTAGCTACAGCACAGCTACAGCACAGCTACAGCACAGCTACAGCACAGCTACAGCACAGCTACAGCACAGCTACAGCACAGCTACAGCGTAGCTACAGCACAGGTACAGCACAGGTACAGCACAGGTACAGCGTAGCTACAGCACAGATACAGCACAGGTACAGCGTAGCTACAGCACAGCTACAGCACAGCTACAGCCCAGCTACAGCACAGCTACAGCACAGCTACAGCACAGGTACAGCGTAGCTACAGCACAGCTACAGCACAGGTACAGCGTAGCTACAGCACAGCTACAGCACAGGTACAGCGTAGCTACAGCACAGCTACAGCACAGGTACAGCGTAGCTACAGCACAGATACAGCGTAGCTACAGCACAGCTACAGCACAGCTACAGCACAGGTACAGCGTAGCTACAGCACAGCTACAGCACAGGTACAGCGTAGCTACAGCAAAGCTACAGCACAGATACAGCACAGGTACAGCGTAGCTACAGCACAGATACAGCGTAGCTACAGCACAGCTACAGCACAGGTACAGCGTAGCTACAGCCCAGCTACAGCACAGCTACAGCACAGGTACAGCGTAGCTACAGCACAGCTACAGCACAGGTATAGTGTAGCTACAGCACAGCTACAGCACAGGTACAGCGTAGCTACAGCACAGGTACAGCACAGGTACAGCGTAGCTACAGCACAGATACAGCACAGCTACAGCACAGCTACAGCACAGGTACAGCAGAGGTACAGCGTAGCTACAGCACAGCTACAGCACAGGTACAGCGTAGCTACAGCACAGCTACAGCACAGGTACAGCGTAGCTACAGCAGAGCTACAGCACAGCTACAGCACAGGTACAGCGTAGCTACAGAACAGCTACAGCACAGGTACAGCGTAGCTACAGCACAGCTACAGCACAGGTACAGCGTAGCTACAGCAAAGCTACAGCACAGCTACAGCACAGGTACAGCGTAGCTACAGCACAGATACAGCACAGGTACAGCGTAGCTACAGCACAGCTACAGCACAGGTATAGCGTAGCTACAGCACAGCTACAGCACAGGTACAGCACAGGTACAGCGTAGCTACAGCACAGATACAGCACAGCTACAGCACAGCTACAGCACAGGTACAGCAGAGGTACAGCGTAGCTACAGCACAGATACAGCACAGCTACAGCACAGATACAGCACAGGTACAGCACAGCTACAGCACAGGTACAGCAGAGGTACAGCGTAGCTACAGCACAGATACAGCACAGCTACAGCACAGCTACAGCACAGGTACAGCACAGATACAGCCTAGCTACAGCACAGGTACAGCGTAGCTACAGCACAGCTACAGCACAGGTACAGCGTAGCTACAGCACAGGTACAGCGTAGCTACAGCACAGCTACAGCACAGGTACAGCGTAGCTACAGCACAGCTACAGCACAGGTACAGCGTAGCTACAGCACAGCTACAGCACAGGTACAGCACAGGTACAGCGTAGCTACAGCACAGCTACAGCACAGGTACAGCGTAGCTACAGCACAGGTACAGCGTAGCTACAGCACAGCTACAGCACAGCTACAGCACAGGTACAGCGTAGCTACAGCACAGCTACAGCACAGGTACAGCGTAGCTACAGCACAGCTACAGCACAGGTACAGCGTAGCTACAGCACAGCTACAGCACAGGTACAGCGTAGCTACAGCACAGCTACAGCACAGGTACAGCGTAGCTACAGCACAGATACAGCGTAGCTACAGCACAGCTACAACACAGGTATAGCGTAGCTACAGCACAGCTACAACACAGGTATAGCGTAGCTACAGCCCAGCTACAGCACAGCTACAGCACAGGTATAGCGTAGCTACAGCACAGCTACAACACAGGTACAGCACAGGTACAGCGTAGCTACAGCACAGCTACAGCACAGGTACAGCACAGGTACAGCGTAGCTACAGCACAGCTACAGCACAGGTACAGCACAGGTACAGCGTAGCTACAGCACAGCTACAGCACAGGTACAGCACAGGTACAGCGTAGCTACAGCACAGCTACAGCACAGGTACAGCGTAGCTACAGCACAGGTACAGCACAGGTACAGCGCCACACAGACAGACTGTGCCTCTGTCAGTCAGCAGATTCAGAGGAGATTTAGTCTTTTTTTCTTTATCCTTTGTTCATTCGGATCCACATTAGGTGTCAAGTATAAAATACTTTTGATTTGTGTCCCATTCAAGACAAGCCTGTTCTCACATGTCCAGTCAAGCAGTAGTTGCAGTTCAGATTGAAGAGTATTCCTTATTTCAGTTATGTTTGTCATGCTTTTGGTTTTTGAAGGTTCTGTTTTCTTGTTCCTGTTTTATTTTGAAAGTTTGTTTTCCCTGTCCACGTGTTTTGCTTTTGTCTGTTAGTTTTCACCTGTGTCCAGTCACCTGTTCCCTATCTCCCTACCTTTCTGTATTTAGTCTGCTTTGGTTCCTCATGTGTTCTTCTCTGATATTTCCTCTGTGTAAGTTTATCCCAGTGATTCTACCTTTTACCTTTGTTTTACTCTGCCTGTTTTTTGGATCTCATTTACTTCCTGCTTTTGGATTTTGGACAATTGTTACCTCCAGCATTCTGACCCCCTCTGCCTTTGCTATGGATTTTGCCTTTGCCTTTAATTTTTTGGACTGCTTATTTTTTCATTAAATCCCTGAATTGCACTTCCTATCTTATCTTGTCTGCATTTGGGTCTTGGATTTTGTACTACACAAAACCATGTTAGTTGATGTAAAATGTATAGTTGTATCATCTGCAAATAGTGGCACTGCACTTATAAAAAAACAAAAAAACATCAGGCATAGAGTAACATAACTGCTGGAGCTGTGAGTCTGACAGCAGCTGATCATGGCTGGTTAGCTCTGACTACCAGCTGGCTGTTCATGCTACACCAAGTGCTAGTCAGTCTGTCAGCCTGTCCATGTGTCTCCTTACCCGATCCAACACTGCACTGCCACAAAGTCATCGTCATGTCTGTGCAGTCCTCTGTTGCAGCTTTAACATCTGCTGGGGGAGATGGAGCAACCAGAGTTTGTGTTACTGTAGCAGATTCTCTGCTACCACTCTTGTGGGTTCCCTCAATGAGACACGATGTCGATGATGAACAGGGTTTTTATTAAAACGTTAAACAACTACACTAAACAACAGACGCTTTTGAGCACCAGTCCCAGACGCTCCCCCCGTGTCTCCAGTCTCCAGGCTGAGACTCTTCCAGTCGGCCTTTTCAGGCGACTCCAGCAGACAGCCTGCTCTCTCAGGCAGACTCAAGTCGGCAGCGCTCTCCAGGTCATCACACTCCCACGTACGAGGGAGAGAGAGCAATCAGACACCTGGAATAATTAGCTCTCTCTCCCTCCACCAAACACAACCAGGCTGCCACAGTTACACTTTAAGATAATCAATCACTGTCACCCTAAGCTACTCCCAACCATAACCAGGACCACAGAGATGACATTAGGACAAGTACTATAGTTCCAAAGCCCAATAAATCCATATTCACCAAGCACTGTGCAGCAGTTACATCTCCCTAATGCCAGCCCCGTTGCCAGGGGCAACCGCAAACCTTTTTTTAATTAAGATCATCCCATTAAGACGCTCATCAACAATTAGCATAATCAGTCAATGCTGATATTTGGCATGCTCCATCTCGAAACTGCCCTCAGACAGAATTCAGTCAGAGGGGATGATGGTGGCACAAACGCACACACAGTAAGCTGGCAAACAAATGTGTGTGTGTGTGTGTGTGTGTGAGGGAGAGAGAGACAGAGAGAGGATATGGACTCCGGCAGCCAACACTCAGCAGCCGACTGGTCTCAGAGTAATTTAAAGGGTTGTTTTGTCGATCATTCTTTCCTAATTTCATCCATTTCATCTAATTTATTTTATGTCTTACATCTTTTCCTTCTCTTCTCCCTTTAATTCCCCTTTTCTCTTTCTTTCCATTCAGCAGCTCATCGCAATATAAAATAAATGAGCAATAAGCAAGCAGGCAATTACCTCTCATTAAAACTTTTAATCCATTATCCACCATTTTATCCTTGGCAGTGCTCCACTGTGTTTTTAATGGAGGTATTTCACAACAACACAACATGACTCACATGATATGAAGCCTCTGTTGGATATTAGACTTTAATTTGTTTGTACAATGGAAAGTTGATCACACTTTAAACATTACTGGACAGACTTTGGCTGACTGGGTGGTGTACTGGTCACACAGGAGAACCTCACTTCTCCAGTTCTGCAGAGAACATATACTGAGCAACAGTAGAAACATGGTTAAGAACCCACTATTTTCCTTTCACTAGCTCTAATCTACTGAAACAAACAAACATGTGATTCACTGAATAGACTTTTTTAAGTACCCACAACCAAAACATGTTAAATCATGAATAACCATCATTTAGTCATAACATAGAAATAACAGTCATTGGTGCATTTCAGAGTAAACCAGGATGTTGGTGAGATTTTTTTCTGCATGATTGAAAAGACCTGGCCAAGGTGATAATTTACCGGGTCTAATTATTGTCCTACTGAAACAACTGATGATGTCATGGCTTCCACAAAATTTATGTGACCAGACAGTTGGGATGATGATGATGATGATGGTCTGAACTCTGCAAACACGAGTAGCACAGATGTTACAGATGTTATGGCTCATTGCACAGTGGAGACAGATCACATTTAGTGACAAGTCCAGATTTAACTTGCACAGAGCTGATGGTCGTATGCGTGTCTATCGTTGCCGTGGGGAACACTATCCTGCAGCATACATCCAGGAAGTGGACCGTTTTGGTGGTGGTGTCATGATGTGGGGAGACATTGCTAAGGGATGATGGTCTGACCTGGTCCACATGCACAGTACACTGACAGCTATCCTTTACCGAAATATGGTCCTAGGTCCACATGTCATTCCCAGGATACAGCAATCAGGCATCACCTTCATGCATGACAATGCCAGACCACATGTGGCTCATGTCTGTCAGGAGTAGCCTACCTGGACCAGAACAATGTCGCTGTCCTTCCTTGACCAGCATATTCACCAGATCTCAACCCAATAGAGCATCTGTGGGACGTTCAGGATCACCAGGTGAGAGAGAGAGATCCTGCTCCAGCAACACATGAACAACTTGTCACAGCTCAGCAGGAAGAATGATGTCATCCTACAAGTCCAGAATAACATCTTATCCATTCAGGAGGTGTAAAGTAGTGATAAATGCTGGAGGTAGACACGCACGGTAGTGACTATTGTTGTTCTCTGTCTCACCATCCACACTTTCTGACTTGTAAACACTAAGACAAAAACCACTAATCTGCACAAAAATGATTTTTCTATATGTCTAAAAGGTGAATAAAGATGTGACCCATAATTTACCTTTGATATTTAATATGAACAGGATGGCATGACATCATAAAAAAATGTGCGTTTCTACTGTTGCTCAGTATATTTAAACAGATTTCTAATCCAAACAAAGACAAATGAAAATCGTTTTGTTGGGAGGAGCAGTGAGTTGGTCTTATAAAGACATTTTACTCCACTTTACAGTTCACACACTTTTCTCCTGTGGTGATTATGATGCTCAACATGGTCAGTGCTGGTAGTGAATCACGTAAACCACCTAAAGACTGAGACAGACCTGAGACCTGCAACGATAGACGTGTCCATTTGTCCGATATGAAGTCAAACTGTTTTTCCTGCTTAAATGAAATTACTTATCTGTGATGAGTTAAACAGATGTGAAGAAACTGGCCTTAGAACATGGTATAAACAAGATTCTGTTTACAGTTCACACCTCTGTCCAATCTTAGTAAAAATCTAGCCAGAGTGTACAGCAGTGATTCAGCCATGTAGTCCCTGAGACGCTCTACATCTCCTGAGTACCATCAGCTCACTATGCTTTGTTTTTGTCATTTCGCTGCATAAAGGAAAAGTAAACACACACATAATATACATAACATGTAAAAATATGAGGCAGAAAAACCAATAAATCCAATTTTTTATTTGGATTTTAAACTATTTGGTTTGACCTGGTGGGAGAAAGGGGATAAGGAGTCCTGTTATCTCTGTCATCTGTTTCGGGGAGGTACCTCTTTAGCTCATGGAGGTGTTTCCCTTATGTCACTTTTGACATTGTCTGCAAGTCTAACTTCGTTTGCACAAAAAATCTCGCAATGATGGGAAAACCTGAGTGTTGTTCTTGTTGATACAGTTTGTATTTTTTCACACACATATCGTATTGTCGCTGAGAGACGTCGCAGTCTGAGATTCAGTTCATTCAGGTGTGTAAAAATATCCCCAAAATAGGCCAACCTTGTGAACCGCTCATCGTCATACAACATGACAGACAAATGGAAATGGGGTCAATGTTTAAGTTTAGTAGTAGTAGTAGTAAGCATCTTTCTACTCTAAACACCCTGAAAACTTTTCCCTTTGACAGCCACCATACTTTAGTGTGGAACGATGGTAAATGATCGCTGCTCATTTCTTTGTATAAGGTGGAAAAAGTTGTGAGTTCATGGGCCTCCCTTTAGCAAAGTTCAGTTTTCAGTGTACCAGACAGTACCTCAGTCAGGTTGTCAGACATCCCCTGAGAACAAGTGCTGCCAGTGTCAGGCATTGGTTTGTTTGACTGTCTGTCAAAGAACAGATTTTAATGAAATGTTTTTGAGAGGTAGTGTACGACTGAAGGAACAATCCATTAGTCCAACAAACCCACCAATCCATTTTGGTGGTGATCCGGACCATCACAGGTCCACAATGCACTGTTCACAACCTGTTCAAGGTGTTCATCAGGGAGACGAGTGAAGAAGAGCTGGGCATACAGTCCTCCTACCAGGAGAGGGCACCAGACCTCCTATGGAGGTGAGCTACATTACATATATGTTTAGAAAGAGAAGGTGTGCCTCAAGGAGAATGAAGTGTGGACACAAATTGTTTGAAGAAGTGAGGGGAAAATTCATGGGGAAATAGATTTTGTTATTCTCCTTAAAAAAATAATAAAAACAGAAACAGTACCATTAAAGTACTAGTTAGATAAGCAGTATCAGTAATAGTACCATTAAACATTTAATGATATCAATCCCTGCTCATCTGCATGTGTGATAACAAATATTTAACTTCAGCATTAGATATCATTCTATAAATGAGGATACTGACAATTATGTCACGTTAAAACTCATCAATTAATCTTTATTTACTGGCATTCACAACACAAAACATCACATTAGACCTCTGGTCTCTGTTTAGAGTCACATTTGCAAAAGCTTATATTTGTGTTTCTGCAGAATTAAACTCACAGTAAATGATTTGATCAACTTTGTCATTCTTACAGAATTCCTCTCTTGTTGAGAGAAAAGTGTGGGTGTGGAGGTGGTCGGATGGGTCAAAGACAAGAATTTCCTACAGCAGACTCGGGTTCATGTGTTGTGACCAAAAGTCTGCTTGATCATGTAACTGAAGTGATTGTGTTGTCAAAACCTTACAAAACTGCAACTGTTTCACAACAATGAACAGTCCAAAAATCCTAGTATGCTAGAAGCTGTCATCCAAGTTTGTCCCATACTGACCTCAGAGGGTAATGTCTCATCCAGACACAAGGTGTCCTTTGTATCCTTTCTAGAACAGCGTTAACATGAAATGGCACATTGGTTAAGTTAAGACACAGAAACTGTAGCACCACTCACACAGTGAATGTTCTATGTGAACGCAATGAAGGCTTAATGGGGGTCTGTTTGTTCCACCAATCAGAGGACGAGATCAACCATCATGTAACGGAAGGTAAATAGTTTCCTGTCATTCTTTATAAAGCACTGCTCTATGCATATGTTAGACGTCACACTAGACCTCGACGCTGCTGTGTTTAACATCAGGCTTCCTTTGGTCATGGAACGCCAAGACGCTGTTTAAAATCACACACCGGAGCGACATTGTTTTATTGTTCAGTGTGAACAAAGGCGTTGTAGAGAAGGGATTTCGTTGCACAGAGGCTATTCTTCTGTTCATAGCTACCTTAGCAAAGCTCATTCATGTGAGTCTGCATTCACACAGGCTGTCAACTCCAGTCTTCTTTGTGACTGTTGTGTGTGGGACTCATTCCTGACCTTCACCCATGTTGGGACTTTATTGCCCTTAATGTCTACTGGTTTCCATTGGAGGTACATTAAAGCCCGGAGCTTCCCGTGCAGATGCACACCGTACCTTTGTGCCGAGTGATGTGACAAACGGCAAAATTTGATGCCCTGGGAATGAGACCCGGCACTAATATAATATATCATATGTGAAACCCCTCTCAGCTAGCTTTATTTTAAAAGTCTAACCAAACCTTCACAGTTTGAGGCTTTTATGACCACTGACAAAGCTGCTGAATATTATTCATGAGTATTTATTTTATGAGTTCGGACTTAGAACATGTTATTGGACTTTGCAGATGTAGCACAATTAAAGCTGTGAATGCTGGTGATTCAGGGAATGTCTGCTTTCATTTAAAAAATAACAGTGGGAGTGGACATGAAGGATATCCATGCGACCTGCAGAGATTTATAATCCTAATGAAAATAAAGGATATTCACATTTCCATTTTTGTGTGTTGACAAGGAGAATGTTAGTCATAAATCATGGCAACTTTTCACAATCTGTAGACAGGAACAAGGACATACTGCTTTCACAAGTCAAAAACTATTAAGAACCACTGATTTAGGGGATGCATCTTGTTTTCTATCATCTAGATGAAGCCAGGACTACAGCCTGTAAATTACACCACAGTGTTTGAACAGTAACGTTTTCCTGATTCTGGGTTTATTTTAGTTTCCTGGTCACCGGGGGCAACAGATAAAATATCACAACTGGAAAATAACCAATCCTACTACCTGTTTTAAACCCTCTGGTGACTTTGGAAAAAAATAAATAATGCGTGGCCATGAGATACTAACTCGAGCCAGATTCACTCCATATCGCCATGTTACAGCTAAATATAAATAATATCCTGTGCGATTCCTTTACAGGTTTTGTTATGTTTAAATATGAAGATCGCACAATGAGGAAATGGACTCTTTATCTCACTGAGAGGCTGCATTTTATCACCACTCCAGTGTTTTAATTTTGTTACTGTGCTGGATTGAAATTAGTGTGTAATTATCATCCAGAGTGGGGGCAGTGTTACTAGAATGCTCTGAATCCTCTGTACTCGGTGCGCAGTCTGTGTGCGTAATGTGCATGGTGACTTCAGCCAGTGTGCTTGTCGCAGCATAGGTGTGTGTAGATGGGAGAGACAGAGAGAGAGTCAGATGAATGGAGACGCAGAGTGAGGGCACGTCCCGCATGTTGGGCTGCGAACAGAGCAGCTGTAGCGCAGCAAATATACAGTTATTATGTACAGTACAGTGTATTGTACTATGTACAGTTTCAACCAGACACCTAGTTGTGTTTGTATCAACACGCTGTATCTAAGTCTATGTTTCCAAAACCTCCCGCATCATCAGCTGCTACATGTTCCAGCCTGTCCGTCGTTGGTTCCGGGAAGGTCTCTTTTGTGGGTCTGGTGCTATTAATTGTGGGTGCTGTCGAGACAACTACCCTCCCAGTAAAGACCCTGAGAGGTAACCTCCATCACCGCTGCTGAGGTTTCTCCACTCTTTATTGTGACCATCAACCATCCTGACACAGCCCAGCTACTGACTGTTGTTCCAATATATCACCTGTGATTAACCACTGACTGTCTGAGAAAGCAGCAGAACAAACGACAGTAGCAAAGTTCCATGTAACATACTAGACACTGTTTTAATATTGTACGGCAGATTTATACAGCATCAGTAAAACCTTCTCATTCTGACTCACCAGTCATATACGAGGATTTATTGAGCTAGAAGGAGCACATCTATCTTTCAACATGATCTCCTCCAACATTTACACACTTAGTCTGGAAGACATTGGTCTTTGACCTCCACAAAGTGGTCCATAGCATTGCTAATGTCACCATCACTGTCAAAATGGGGACCATTGAGGTCCTTCTTCATCCCAGGGAAAAGGTAGTAAACGTGATGATGGCACAACCCCTGGTTCTTGCCACCATGTCGTCCTGGACTTTTTCACTGTATAAACCTGGACTTTTTCACTGTATGAACCTGGACTGTTTCACTGTGTGAACCTGGACTTTTTCACTGTATAAACCTGGACTTTTTCACTGTATGAACCTGGACTGTTTCACTGTGTGAACCTGGACTGTTTGACTGTATGAACCTGGACTGTTTCACTGTGTGAACCTGGACTGTTTCACTGTATGAACCTGGACTGTTTCACTGTGTGAACCTGGACTGTTTGACTGTATGAACCTGGACTGTTTCACTGTGTGAACCTGGACTGTTTCACTGTATGAACCTGGACTGTTTCACTGTGTGAACCTGGACTGTTTGACTGTATGAACCTGGACTTTTTCACTGTATAAACCTGGACTGTTTCACTGTGTGAACCTGGACTGTTTGACTGTATGAACCTGGACTGTTTGACTGTATGAACCTGGATTGTTTCACTGTGTGAACCTGGACTGTTTCACTGTGTGAACCTGGACTGTTTCACTGTGTGAACCTGGACTGTTTCACTGTGTGAACCTGGACTGTTTCACTGTATAAACCTGGACTTTTTCACTGTATGAACCTGGACTGTTTCACTGTGTGAACCTGGACTGTTTGACTGTATGAACCTGGACTGTTTCTCTGTGTGAACCTGGACTGTTATACTGTATGAACCTGGACTGTTTCACTGTATGAACCTGGACTTTTTCACTGTGTGAACCTGGACTTTTTCACTGTATAAACCTGGACTGTTTCACTGTGTGAACCTGGACTGTTTGACTGTATGAACCTGGACTGTTTGACTGTATGAACCTGGACTGTTTCACTGTGTGAACCTGGACTGTTTCACTGTGTGAACCTGGACTGTTTCACTGTATAAACCTGGACTGTTTGACTGTATGAACCTGGACTGTGTGTGGGACCATTTGGATGTGTAGAAGAACAGAGATTATTAATTAATTAATTATAATAATAATTAATTAATGTATAATTTCATTCACCAGCATCCCATTAGCTATTTATCAGAATGATCATTTTATAACCAGTTCTGGCCGATCTGCAGACTGTAAACCATGCATATCACTAGAACTATTACACACACTGGGATGTGCAGCAGCCCTCCTCCTACTCAGATAAATATATTATTGCATTTGCTCAAATGCAGTCAAGTGTTGAGTTGTTGATGGGATCGTGGACCAGATGCAGAAGGTCCACCGGCCAATGACCACATATTGTGCCAAAAATACTTTGTGCCCAGATTGCGCAAAACGGAATTGAACACGCCCTAAATGAACAAAGCCTGGGCCTTACACCATGATCTTAACTCTTTATATTTCATATTATAAACATTTTAATTTAATATTATATGTATTGGTCCTGTGGACCGGTCCAAAAAATATGCATAAGATGTGTTATATTTCAGCTAGTCTGCCTTTACTATAAGGACTCAAAACGTCTTTCCACAACACGTCTCAGATTCACCCTCAAATTTTCATTCAACTCTACATGTAAATATTTATTTATTAATTTTCATAGTGAACAGTTCTATTGGAGTTGAGTTCCTGTGATTCATTTAATCATGGCAAGTTTTAATTCGACATGGGAAATATGTCAATATGAAGCCGGCTTTTTATTTCAAAGTAAAACTGCAAAAAATCCACTAAACTTGTGTGACTATGTGGGTGATTTAATATATGAGAATAAGAACAATGTGGATGATGACCTAATATTTCAATTATTGAATTATTTAATAATTTGTTGCTTGATTTATGCTCCCATTTAACAAACACACACAGATGCACTCCACACACACTAACAGAGTCTTGGTAGGCATCATTAAACAGCATTGTCTGCATATTGCATCTACTGCAGCTTGTTTGTCATCACCCTCCTAAACAAACAAATAACAGACAAACTGAGCTGACAGAGGGGCTGATGGGAGCTCACAGACCGGCGACAGCTCATATTTTAAGACATTCTTTTTATAGACTTTGATGCAGTGTGACAAGCAGAAGATTATAGGAACACACACACACATTTTAAACTAAGCTCTTCTTAAACTCTTAAGCTTTACCTTTTTAAGCTAAAATCTGCTTTTTGGACCACATATGAAATAAAATGGATATGGAAAACAGTTTTATTGCTTTATAAATATGTTTTTAATTTACAGCTGTAACAAGTGCATACACCAAATCCAAATGTAAATGGATGGTACTTATATAGCTCCTTTCTAGTGTGACTGACCAATTAAAATGCTTTACAACACAAGCCAGCAGTCACCCATTCACACACATTCATATAGTGGTGACAGAGGCTACCATGCAAGGAACCACCTGCTCATCAGGAGCGATAACCATTCACACAAATGGAACAGCCACTCTTGCCCAAAAACACTTCCACACGTAGACTGCAGGGACTGGGGGGTTGAACACATCTAGCCAATACCAAGATATGTGGCCCACTTCTACCCAATCAGCTGCTTCATCTTCAAGGTTTTTTTTTGTTTTTGTTTTTTTGCTTTAGATTTTTCTCTTGTATTTCACACATTGTAGAATTGTTCACCACCTTTTATGGTCATATTTAAATGGAGGAAACAGAGCGAATATCTTTAACAATACATGTTTGTCTCTCCCTGCAGGAGTCAGGGAAAAAAACCCACTAAGACTGTGGGATGTAAAACTCTGGCTCCTGTTGCAGACTGGCCTTTCAGCTGATTGGCACTGCAGGCGGTAAACACTGCAGCACATATAGGATATTAATGGTAACCACAGCCTGAGGATACACTCACATTCTGGGCTCTGTGTGTGTGTCTGTGTGTGTGTGTGTCTGATTAATGAAAGAATAAATCTATGCAGTTTCTGTCAGGCTCAATTATCTCTCTATTTCTATGTACAGAATCCTCTCGGAATCATTCTTGTTGCCTAAGGGTTGCAGGTTTGTGATGAGAAAATTAACGAGCAGCAGGTTATCATCTGGAGAAAGGTTCACCTGAAAGCTCCTCTGTTTCTAACTTGAAGTAACTGATTACTTGTCATTTATGAAATGGTCAAAAGTATCAAGTACTTTGAATATGTTTGTTGTGTGAATAATTTTTGTTTTATGCTTCTTTCACTTCACAACGAGAATTATTCCACTTTTTACCAAGCGGTGATTACCAATTATTGAACACTGCATTAAAGACTAAAGAGCCCTAATTATTCAATCACAGCACAAGGTGACAAGGGCAAGGGTAGTTAAACAGTATATAATCAAAGTAAGTCAGAGGAGCAAATAGATTATATTTAGTCCCTTATTTATTCATACTGTAGGTGTGTTTTACACAGAATGGAAGTCAAAGTTTCACCACCCACTCTTTTCAAAAGCCAGGTGTCTCGCCTGGTGCATTGCTATCTAAACAGCCCCACTGGTCTTCACTGAGGGACAGGTATGTGGCCCTTGGCCGGTGGACCCTCTACCTCCAGCCAATCCTATGTCCCATCAACAACTCCATTTGGCTATGGGAGCCAATGCACTAACTTTTAAGTGAGGAGGAGGAGGGTGAGACCTGCCGCTCATCACTTTGTGTGTAACAGGACTATTGATGCACAGGGATCTCGACTTCTTTGGAGGTGATATTGTCTCATCTAAAATTTAAATTAAAATATCTCAAAGACAACAACTGATCATTTTTCAATACCTTTTAAAATGACCCATTGTTTTATGGGTCATTTGGAATTGTTTTATTCCAATAAAAAACAAATAGAAAAATATTTATACAAGTGTTTCATTGTGTTAGAACCAATGACAGGTACAGCTGTTGGTAGAAGACAGGGCCAGTGGCCTCCTGTGACAGTGTCATGGATTTGAATGCCCATCCAACCATCTTGACCTCCTACTATGAAGTCTTGTAGGGCTCCGACAAAACGCCTGAGAAGTGTTTCATGGTTGCTCAGATCACGTCGATGTCTTCGGTAGAGCAGAGCGGAGCTTGAGCTCCAACATGACTGAGGTTCTCCTCTTATGCAGTGAACATCACCAGTGAACGCATTGTAGCCTCTGTGTATGGTTTATTCCGGTCCCTTAAATTGACCCCCAGTGCACTCAATCGATTTGGCTGCAAGGTGTTTTTAAAAGCTAGCATTTCTGTTTCTCTTGCTGTGTTTTATTACAATACCAGTGTCAAACATGTCCAGTTCAGAGTTTCTAAAATAAGTTTAAAAGTGAATAGATGATGTTACATCATCAGTACCACTCTCTGTCGATCCCTCTATGCATATGGTTATTTTGAAGTGGAAGCTTGTTCTCAATTCTCAACTTGGGTGACATGTCAGGAGGAACAGCTGGAACAGATGTGGAAGGTGAAAGCCATAGTGGTCCCAGTGGTGATAGGAGCGTTAGGGGCTGTGACAACATCTGACACACCATCTGACCATATCAGATTCATTGGTTTGAGGAAAGTCATTCTCATTGGATTGACATGTATGGGTTAAATTCATCTGAATCTTCTTGATTCATGTTCAACAAACAAGAACGAATCATTTAATGAACATAAACATGACTAATTAATTTAATGCCAAAATATTCCTACCTAACTAATCAAACACATGCCCTAGTTCATTTTTTTTTTGCGTGTAATTGGTACTTTGGATTTAGTATAGGCTTGGTTACAACATCTACCTTTCTATGGATCTTACAGTCACATTTACAGGCTCTGGTGCACGGCTTAAAGAAGTTTGACATCCATGTTTGTCCTACCCATGTTGCTCATTGGCTAATTATTCAACCCAAACACCATAATAAATGTTGACATTGTACATTTCTGCAAACCAGGGATATGTTAACACATTTTGCATTTGATAATTTGAAATTCTGGGTTTAAGTTTAAAATTTTTGTCGAGACAAAGTTGTGCTTAAAGTCTTGTTATGTTTGTTGGTATGCATGTTTTCCCCGGTTTTATCTGCAAAAAAATATGGCTAAAAACCCAAACCTATGGCTAAAAAATATCGTCTTTAGTCAGCACAAACAAGGTTAAAACCTATTAGCATTCCGGCTAAATTCAAGCTAAATTAGCCTAAAACGCCTATCCAGTGCGTACCCAAAGTAAATTGAAAGCTATTCTTGAATTTGTAGCACATGCTTAGGTTTGGTATCTTTTGAAAGGAAACTCTGAATTTCTTCCCCAAACACAGAATCACTCTGAGTGCTACTGTCATAGAGTTACAGAGGTTTGAACACACTGAAATAAAAAAGATTTTTTATTATCGCCTGAATTATTTTGCAAGCAGATGACTACAGCTGGCAGTTATTAGCTGGAAAACACAATGGGGCCATAGCCTGAAGTAGTTCAGGTCCAAAGTTGATAACAATACCACAGAAAATGAGTGTTTTGCACGTGTTTTTCTAAGATTATGTTTAGGCGTTTCCAAAAAAGTACATTTGGAGACTCCAAAAGGACACTTGGTAACCACAGCCACATACCTATGATAAAAACGCTAAAACTCTTCAACAATCTCATTCACCATCCAGATTCACTCTTAGTATTACTGAAACAGGGTAACTGAATTATAAACATATTATGCTAATTTTTTTCCAACGAGCTATAATGAACAGATGAATGTTGCGAGCTGTGTGCCTTTAAGCTAGGCATAACGTGTTATCCTTTAGCTCAACCCACTGAACCAGGATATCATTTTTTACAGAATTTCATTGGCTACGTGAACTGTCAATCACTTTCAGCGTCAGCTATGATAGGTCCAGTCTTAGATAGAAAAAATCAATGGGAGTCACTTCTCTCAATGCTGACGCTGGTTGGCTATTTGGTCTTATGTCCCAAGATTGGAAGCACATTATAGGTCAAGCATGGTGTCAATCAAAAAGGCAGAGTGTGGCAGCCATTTTGAGACCCAGACCATGTGTGTGGCTAGCAGCGGTCAGGAGTTATCGTTGAAAATACGATGGAAAAATAAACGATCTGAAATATGAAACAGCAGCCTGTTTGGATTTATGGATGGATTTATGGATGTAATAACATTTTGTGGACTAAACATTTTACTGGATTCGATTTTCTGGACCTCTACCAATGTAACAGGGTTGTTTTTGTGGACAATGATGTGGAAATATGGACTGTATGGACTTGTATGGATTGTTGGAAGACTCAGTGAGTCATCTGTGGGGTTTTTTTTGCTGGCGTTGATTGTACCCGCTGCGGTAGTTGTACCTTGAAATGGTTTGCATAAATCAAATCACAAGAATCATAACTTTCAAATGGTGTGCGGCATGAGCCCCACTGAAACATACTGTTGTTACAGTAAACAGTTACACCACTATTTCCAGAAGAATCAGTCAGCTTGGTGGAGGAGATAGGTTCTAAGGTGTGATTTCAATGACCACCTCTTCTCTCCACACCATCAGCCTGAAATGACCAGTTGCAGTACAGGAAGATTGCTTTTCATTGAGCACCATCGTGATCCCTTTTTCATTTTGGAGACTACATGAAGTTTTTCTAATCAACAAACTTAGACCATAAGGCCTCGTGTTGACATAACTTTTTTTTTCTGTCATTAAAGTGCTGGCAGGGTGGTGAGGAGGGCTGGGATGATACTTTCGGCCTGAAAAAAAGGAGTTTTTGTTACTTCCGGACTGAAAAAAAAGAACACGCTTACTCTGGATCGGATTCAACAATGGCAGACATCATTTTGCAAGTTCTCCTCCCAGCAAACCTACATTGACATCTATCTACATATGACTGGTTCAGTATATTCGTGCGGCTTGTTGTGACTGCGATGGATGGCCATTATGTATGAGAAGAAAGGTAATTACCTAACATGTTGTGACTCTTATTAACACTGAACGCACAATGTTAATCTTAGCCTCAGCCTTTAGCTTGCTACATAGCATCAACTTCACGATCAATCACATTGCAGTTAAACAAATGACACACTGATTTTATTTTTACAGGTTGTCTTGCGGCTGATGGCAAGACAGGGGGCACCTGTTGTCTAGGTACATCCATCATCTCACCACTGGTTGGAAACAATTGTTCCGGATTCCAGCTCTTTGTATTTCATGCAGAATTTCTGTGTGGCTCTTTCACTGATGAGCATCAGACATCAGACATTAAAAAAAATCACTTCCTCTGTTAAAGCAGTCCATCACTGCAGCTCTGCTGTCAGCCTCTTATGGATAACCATACTCTGATAATGCCTGTATAGGAGGCTGAATGTCCATCACTGCAGCTCTACCTAAAGCAATCGTTCAGTAATTATATTCCAAGACATCTGTACAGTAATTACTTGTATTCTGTCTCTCTGTAAATCAAGCATATTGACACAGACATGTCTATTAAGAGAACTGGTTTATTTTCAAATCCAAATTATATACAGTACATATCTTGTGTACAAAAATACACAAGTCAAAAAAATGTAAAAGTGTACAGTGTTGTGCAAAGGAGTTCATTCAATAATAAAGCTGCAAGCAGCATTGAACGGGCCCTCGCGCAACGGCACCCGTCGGGGCGTGTGCCCGTCGGGCCTTCAGCCATGTCGGCCTCACGACTGCACACCTGGATAAATGCAAAGCTCTGCATTTGCATGCATTTTGGACACTGACGGACAGATTGTGATTTACCTCATTTTGTCCACTATATGGTGCTAGACACCACCTAATAATTTTGACTCGTCTTTGATTACATCATGTGAAGCCCACACTATGAAAATGTAATCAAAATCAAAAATTGTCACACGAGACATTTGAATTTGCTAGCAGGTAGTGCTATCACTGTTACTCAATATTGTTATGTAGATGTCTTCAGGGTGGGACTTTAAACATATCTACCGAATTTCATACACGTAGGTTAAACACAGACTCGGGTATGCTTATTTGAAGTTTTACAGATGGCGCTGTGGAGCCAATTTACCACAACCGATCCTGTAAACCATATGGGATCAAAAGTACTACCACCTTTGACAAGTGTGTCAGTTTTGGTGAGCATCTGAGCTTCCCTGGCCTCTCAACACCAACTTCCTGTTTGATGGCGAACATCAAATGTCATCAAATGCCGCCGCCATGTGACCCAAACTCACAATATTTACCATAATGCTCCATCAAGGCCTTATTTCTTTACTGAGCAAATTTGAGGTCATTGTGGTGAACGGCCTGACAGTAGCAGTTCAAATTCTGAAGTATATAAATTCCTGTTGCCACTAGTTGACGCTGTGACTATTATCAAATTAATCTATATAGATGTGTTCAGGGTGGGACTCTAATTAAACAAGTGAAGTTTGGGGCAGATTGGACCATTGACAGCAGAGTTATAACAACTTCCTGTTTCATGGAGAAACATCAACATTTGGCCCAGTAGTAGTGTATCAAAATATAAAACATGTCATTTCTTTGTGCCAGTAGGTGGCGCTATGACATAGCTAAATGTTGTCATGTGGATGTCTTTAGGGCGGGACTCTTAACCAGCACGTGAAGTTCGGTACAGATTGGACCTTAGACAATGGAGTTATGACAACTTTCTGTTTCATGGCAAAACATCAAAATTTGACGAAATTTTACACCTGGCTACACCCACATTGTTAAATGAAAACTCAGGCTTTTGATAACTTTTCATCCTCCTGGGGTTTAGATAGTACTGACCAAATTGAGGTCAATCGGGTAAAATGTCTAGGAGTTTGTTAAAATACAGTGTTTGATTTTCAAAAAAAGGCCACAAAAATCTAAATGGCCAACTTCCTGTTTATTTGACAACAATGCTCCAAGAGACTTTTTTGTCGGGCTCAGTCAGTTACATAAGTGTACTAAGTTTCGTACATGTATGTTTTACTGGAGGCAGGGCTGCACTTTAGAGGGCGCTAGCGAGCCATTTTGCCACGCCCCTTTCATGAGTTTTTGAGCGTGGGAAAGCCCCAAAAAGGCGATTCTTTTCAGAGAATAATAATTCCTTGCATTACCATAGGGTCCTCGCACTCTTAGTGCTCGGGCCAAAACTAAAGGTGAATACACAGGTAAACTAAATAAAGTAATTTATGAAGAGAAACATTAAAATAAGCAAACCTATAGAGAGAGAGTCTGTAAAATCAGAGTGTTTGGAGTGCATGAGTGAAAATGTGCTGCATGGATGTTGCGCTGTAAAAACAAAGGTGTGTGGGGTGAGGAGATCTCTCTGACTGCTGCTCTGACTTACAGTATGTGCATGGAGCACACCTGGCTCAGGTGTGTCCCATGTCACTGATTAAGCTCTTAATTGGTCTGCAGCCCTGGAGAGACAAAGCACAGCTATAGTGCAGAGGGATGATACTGCTGATATAGCTAATAAATTCGGTTCATTACACACAAAATATGACATTTTTCTCTGGTAAATTGGCAGGAACGGTTTTACTGAGAAAGAGAACAGAATTGTATTTTAATTTTTTGGGGAGGTAATTTAATTATGTGCACTTACTGAATGCCCCTCTTTTGTTGGTTAGCTCAGGGGCTAAAGATGGAAATTAGGTAAATCTGGTGCAGAGCACTTTGTCTCATCCTTGGAACTATTAATTGTGCATGATAAATCAATTACATACATACATTTAATAAACTAACCAAAAATAAACATGATAATATTAAAATGTCAGGATGCTGTGTTAGTGATCTGCTCAAAGAACATGTCAGCTGAGGCAGATGAAGTCATACAGACATTAAAGACATTCAGGGAAATAATAAAACATTAAATGACACTATAGAGCCAGAGGGAATGTCCACCTCTGACATGATATAATGACAGAACAGAGGACTCATACTTCACTTCAGATTATTTGACAAGAACAACAAGTCAAACTGTTGAAAAAAGCTGGAAGCATAAACACATCAGAAGTGAAATATAATCTGGAGTCTGTCCAGTAATATGAAACAAAAACAAACACCCTGTTTATTTCACCACAGCACTGCAGAGAGACGACAGGATAGTCAATGTACAGAACAGCATATAATGTATTTCCTCTATACACAGTCCACACTTATACACAATGTCACACACTAAATCCACATACATATTTGGTTCTCTGCATCATTGTGTCAGTGTGAAACACAAACACACATATATTTAGCTTTCTCAGTCATTCTATGGAACACACACACACACAGCGCCCACAGCTACAATACAAATGTGTCAGGATGATTGACCATCCTATAAACCTGTGTGATATGAGCTGCAGTGTCCCACAATGCATTGCAGTCAGTCTTTACACTACCACTTAAAGTTTGGTAGAAATGTCACCGAGCTCTGGTCCCCAACAGCAAACGGCCTTCTGGTCAAAACCCAGTTAAAACCCGTCACTAGAGTTCATCAGCTACAAATGTCGACAATTCATACAACAATGGAAAAACACAGTCTGGTTTGACTCCTGCCGTTTGAACCCCTCCCTCAGCATCTCATCCAGATGCAGAAGGTGTGACTCATTAGTGTCCAGATGAGACCTGCAGAGCTTTAATGTACCACAAATGTAAACACATCCATGTCAATACAAGATAAGACAATCAGAGCAATGTGGCGTATTTTACGCTGTGAGTCGTAAGATGCAGGTTGCATCCCATCCCATCCCATCTGGATGAGATGCAAGGGCAGACTGGCTGTCAGGAGTCCCGGCAGAGTTCCTGCTACGCTGCTGGACATTTTGGCCGATAAACCACATGATGTCAAAATAGAGACAAAAAAACCTGCTGCTGGAGATCGACTGGTACATGCCTTGATTGACAGGACCATGGTGTTGTGTGGTTACTGGCCTAGATGTTTCACATATCCCTACCTCTCAGCCTATCAACTTTGACCCATGTGGGTCTGTCTCCGCCCTCTTCGCTGTTGTCAATCAATCAGACACAACCCATCAAAACTTATGATCTAACTCCCAGCTCGATTAAGCTTTAAAGATCTTGGACAAAAACATGCAACAAAATGCAAAGGTGTTGCTGAAAAGGTGAGAGAGAGAAAAAAGTTTCTGGAGGCCGATGCAGGCAAGTGCCTAAAGTGCCTTATCTGTTGGTGCTGCTTGTCCTTCTACCACCACCAGTAGTGAGGATGCCGGTGTTGGCCCCAGTACTAACATTGACATGATGGGTGAACATGAAACAGGTGCCAGAGATGAGGGCAATAAGCATAGCAAAACAGACAGACAGTCATCACAGCCCAAGAGCCCAGACCAAGCACCAGTGACATGGTAGGGCTGATGATGAGGAGGGTTACTTTGCTTGCTTACTTTTCAGCCATATCAGTCACGGATAAGGTAGCTAACAGTTACACAGGTATCAATTACAAGACACTAATATAGTAGAAATTAGCCTGTTACTACGACTGCTGCCTACCTGGTCTCGTAAAGTCCACCCCTGAACAATATACTAATAAATGTATATTAAATTCCTACTGGTCACTAATGCTATGATTTTAATATTTTACTGATAGTGATATATTTCACTGGTGTACTAACACAATTCTAAGAATCTGTTTACACGACAACCCTTTCACCCAAAAACAGTAAACTTGTTGTTTCTGGCATTTTGAGGGCCTGAAAACACAAACATTTGAAAACAGGCTCCGGAGTGTAGTCTTTTGAAACCACCACTGTACCATCATCATGTAAACTGCCAGAACACAACTCCTCTGAAAACGATGATGTCACACCCCTGCTTCGCCCATGTGCAGAGACAGAACCACAACAAAACAATATCAGACTGTCCGGTTTTGTTTGTGCTGCAGCCTCTGTTGACTTTATTAACGCTCCTCCAATGTAGATTTGCAGAACCACCACTGTGATCTTATTCTGTGGTGTTGATTTTGAAATGTTACACCGCCAACTACTACCCTGGCATGCGTAATACAGTGTTTTCAACTGTTTGTGTTGATCCGTGTGTACGGGGATCGTTGCAAATATGTTGGGAACGCAGAACTTTTTCAAGAGTCAAAGACAAAAATTCTCCGTTTTCAGCAAAAACTAAATCTAATACTAATTACTCATCAAGGCTGAAGATAATCCTGCTGCTGTTTACAGAGATAGTCGGGTCCAGGAAGTTAGTGTCCTTTCAAATGTGCATTTTTTATAAAACCAAAATCAGAGGCCTTAGATGGTTCTTCCATTTTCACCCCCACCAAAGGCCAGTAAGTCTGTAGCGCAGAGAGCTTCTGCAACAATAAACAAAAAAGGGTACAAATGGCAGGCTTAAAAGTCTGTGTATGGGTTTGTGTTCTGGTCATTTTATCTATATTTTGGAGTGGATAGAAAATATCATTCATATCTTTTCAAATACTATTTTTTTCTAAAATGGCCTGTAGAGTGTTTTTGTTGCCCTCTAGTTGTTGATTAATCTTGCATTATGTGTCCAGCCTGGCTCCAGAAAATTGGTGGAGCCAGTTCCACATCCCTCTGAACCGTTGTAGCAGCAATCATTGCTGCAATAAGGGCTCTCCTCTTTCTTCTCTGCCTTAAAATGTGACCACTATTTTCCGCATCTCTAAAAATGTTTTGGAAAGCAATAGCTTGGATAATCAGCCCTATGTCAGACTCATCTGCCTCCATTGTAAATAGTGCTGCTTTTACTTACGTTTCAGCCTAAACATTTCTCGGTCAAACCCACATATGTCGGTCTTGATATTAAGCCAGCACATTTACACTTATTTTGATACCATTCTAGCTGTCTAGCTAAGAAAAAATAAGGGACAATGTTATCCTGAGGGAGGCATCTAGGGAAAACTCAAACTGTAAAGTCTGAGACTCCTCCTGAGCAGAGTGTCTGAGACCTGTAGCCTGTAGGTTAATTAACACAAATCATTCTGAGGATGGTTGGAATGATAACAAACCTGGTCGTTAGAGTTAAACTGAAGCACATAAAAAGTGGAGGTTTTCATTTGTTGCTGGCTCCTCACAAAGATTCTGATCATTAAAGATTCCCACTCAGCTAACAGCCTGCATATCAATTAATAAATATCATTTTATTATTTGGTCAAGTTTGCCTAATGAAAGGGAATGCTGTGGGTAGATTTGTTTTGGATTTCCTACCTGGCAGCTTCCTGTCTCTTAAGCACAAACCAGCCGTGTGTCCATATTTAGATTCCCAGTAGCTCCCATCAATCCTCCCTCTCTCCAGTATTTACCAGTTTTGCTCTCCGTTTCTTTTGTTCAGCTACTCGACACCTTTTCCTCACACTATCTGTTACTTTATGTCGTCTCCGCTTTCTCTTCTTCATGTTCTCCATTTGATCGCAGATTTGAAACTTCCATGCATGCGAGTGGGGCCTTGCGTGGCCTAGAAATCGGGGAAAGCCCTTGGGGAAGACGTACATCATGCGTGACGTCAACCAATTTGAAAATGGCCCTTTGTTTACTTCAGAATATTCTCTCCTCAGGGGATTAAAATCTGAATTGTTCTCTATATTCCGCTGTGCTACAAATATGACAGGTTATATCAGGCTGTAACATTCATCCTACTGAATAAAAATATTGTGGTTACTTTAAAAATTCTTCACACGCCTTGAGAAGGAAAATACTGAGTGGGAGTTTACCTTTAATGTCAAAAAGATTTTTCTTCTGGCTGACAAATTTCATGACAGGCTATTAGCTTCATTCTGGACTTAACGGTTGGACCAATCTACTGACACTGTGGTCCCTAATGTTGTGTTCCTAAAAATTAAATCAACATTTGTAGCAGTGGCAGAGAAAGGAAAATATGGTGAACTCATTCACATTTCATCTGACTGCAATCCATGGAACAAATCTCCAATTTATTAACACACATCCAAATGAACATTTCACTGCTCCTCTACTGGTGCCTCAAGACTTATCAGGAGGACGGCTGCTTTACTCCAAACTGTTTCACTGTGTGAACCTGGACCGTTTCACTGTGTGAACCTGGACCGTTTCACTGTGTGAACCTGGATTGTTTCACTGTAGGAACCTGTTTCACTGTGTGAACCTGGACCATTTCACTGTGTGAACCTGGACCGTTTCACTGTATGAACCTTGACTGTTTCACTGTGTGAACCTGGACCATTTCACTGTGTGAACCTGGACCGTTTCACTGTATGAACCTTGACTGTTTCACTGTGTGAACCTGGACTGTGTGTCTGGCCATTTGGAAGTGTAGTGTCAGAACTGATACCTACAGGAAACAGGAACCAAAAGCTCAACTCTTGAGACAGGTGGTATAGGTACAAATTGTGGTCTTTAATCAGACAAGGTTCAGTAAAGGCAGGCAAACTGTCCAATATAGGCTGGGCTAAGGCAGAATCTAAAGACTGAGATAAACTTGCACAGGAACACCAGTAGATGAGGGTATGGATGACATGAGGGAACATCACAAATTGGCAAAAGAGGGAAAGGGAGCACAGAATAAATACAACATACAATATATAACCCACTCCTGGGTGAGTACACGTCACATTTAGGTTCGTAAGGAGCTAAGTACGGGTGCAATAACCAAACACCCACACAGTTGTCTGCAGTTAACTGGATTTTTAGTTTTATAACTAGCACAACAATGCATATGACATTTAACACAATTAAACAAAACACTTTATAGGCACCTTTAGATGAAATTAAATTGTCCTTAAGGGTCCTTCAAAAATATTAAATTGTTCTTGGTTTTGAGAATTATGATACTTCAATGTTCCTTATGTCAAGTTCAGTTAAGTCCGTGTCAAAGCTGAAACAAGTGTGTGTATGTCCAAGCTGCACCCAGTGAGGGGACTGGCAACCATCACACCACAAGACCAATAGTTCATCCGACGGTTCCAGTAATCCTGTAGATCAGAGTTTTGGTATCAAGCTGGGTCGACTCGCCATCTATTGGGATCGTGGACATTTCTATGGGCTCTTTGAATCCAACAGAAAACTTGACTGAGACAGGGTGAGACACGTCCGACACGATGCAAAACGGTTGGCGATCGTATGTAATCTGTTAGCTTTTCGACTTACCTAACAATCTGAGTTTAATTCTCTCTATTTCTCTGGCTTCTTCCTGCTGCTTAACACTTTTACATTGACAGACAAAAGGCCGAACATGGCGCCTCGGCAAAACGTTTTTTCCTCTCTCTACTTTCCTGCTCGTACCTGCGCTGCGATAAGGCATGTAGGCTTACACTCTGAAAACTTAGCTGCAACTTCAAGTCAGCTGTGTCTCCAGCAGTTTGTCTGACAGAAGCATGTGGTGGATGGTGAACAGGGTTGGATCAAACAACCAACTGTTGCAGAGTCAAAAAGAAGGTCAAAAACACACAGCTGAAAAAGATAGATGGAATGGTTCCTAAAATTCAGAACATGTTTTTATCAACCAAATATTCTGCTTCTGTCCATATTTGTTGGTTTTTAGCCTTTAAAAACAACATTTTGACTGCAGTCAGAAACTGTTTGACACACAGAGGAAAAGTCTCACCTCCTGACTGATACACAATGCTGACATTCAATTAAAGATGGAACAAATAATTCAACCATATCTGCATCAAACAATATAATGACATTACATTACATTTACATGTTATAACACATAAATATAGACTATATCCACCATCAGAGGCAGGCCTATACATTATGACATATAGATGTGCTGATGTGTGTTTTACATTCATCTGTGTTTTTACTTCTGACTCAAATTTATTTAGTGATAAAACCATCAAGTGTCTCTGATTCTGACTCTACAGCAGGGTGAAAGTTTACGTAGAAATCTGAACCTTTTTCTGCTGACAAATTCTTTATAAATACCAACGTTTGTGGTGAAAGATGTTCACACACATTTCACCCCGTTTATGTGCAGCAACCTTTAGAAATGAGACCCTGGTGAGGGGGAAGAGAAACCAAGAAGTCCATGAACAAGAAAAACTAAAGTCCAAATAATTAGAAAATCTAAGGAGTCCAAAAAGTACCCAATAACAAAACTTCAGGGGTAAGACAAAAATCTAAAATACAGACAAAGTAATAAACTAAGAAAACTTAGAAGGGACACGACCGAAACACAAGGGAGACGCTGGAGACGTGTGGAGAGACGTCTGCATGAAACACGACCAACAGGAAAGGGAACACAGAATACAGGTGACAATAACAATCCTAACAGACGGGGAAAGACAAAGACAGGAAGTGTGAAGCACAAGACACAGCATGGAGGAAATAACTTTCAAAATAAAGCAGGAAACAGAAAACAGAACCGTCAAAACCAAAGCCCTCTCCTAGATTTCCATCACACCCTCTAAGGTCTGTAGATCCGTTTTTGTAATATTTGGTTTGATGTGTTTGTGATAAATGGAGAAGAAATGTAGAAAACTCTGCTCTGTCACATCTACACACTTCAAAGATTGTGCGTGACTCACAGCTGTAGGACACACATACACACTCCTCATCTGCCTCAGGCCTTGATTGGTGGATCTGTGTCTGTTTTTTTTATGTGGGAATTATATACATACATGTATATACACACAGCGGGTAAAATAAGTATTGAACACGTCACCATTTTTCTCAGTAAATATATTTCTAAAGGTGCTATTGACATGAAATTTTCACCAGATGTTGGTAACAACCCATGCAATCCACACATGCAAAGAAATCAAACCATAGATGTCCATAAATTAAGTTATGTGTAATAATGTGAAATGACACAGGGAAAAAGTATTGAACACCCTTACTGAAATTTATTTAATACTTCGTACAAAAGCCTTTGTTGGTAATGACAACTTCAAGACGCCTCCAGTATGGAGACACTAGTCGCATGCATTGCTCAGGTGTGATTTTGGCCCATTCTTCCACACAAACAGTCTTCAAATCTTGAAGGTTCTGTGGGCCTCTTCTATGAACTCTGATCTTTAGTGCTTTCCATAGATTTTCAATTGGATTCAAGTCAGGTGATTGGCTGGGCCATTCTAGCAGCTGATATGAACTACGCCGGACCACACCTCATTTTTAGACCAACACTCCCATTGGTGCACAGATGGGTCCAATAGTTTCTACTTAAACATCATGGGTGTTGTTTAAGTAGAAACTAATATATACATACATACTTCATATGTGAAAATATTGGCAGCAAGCTTTATTTTGAAACTCTGACCAGACTAGTGTTAGAGGGGTCAGCAGAGCTTCATAGTGGACTTTTAGACTGGGAGTCAGACGCCCTGCTGACCCAGATCATGTCATAATGTTTTCTCCTCTCAGTCCTCGTTGTGTTTAATTGTGCTCTGACTTGTAAGTCCCTCACACATAGATCATTTCTTTTTCCTAGAACTCTGCTTTCATTATTGGTATATTTCCATTTTCTTCCAGTGGATCTTTTTCTGCCTGCATTTCAGGTTGAACACAGTTTTCTTGCTGTATGTAATAAATAACTTCTTATTTCATTCTGGTGTAAACTGACTTTTGAGAACCATCCATGAACTCATGTATGAACCAGAGTCATAGGTTCACTGCCACTACCCACATTACTGCACTATTAACCTTTCAGCATGAACCTTATTACTTATTGAACCTGTATTTATCCAGAGTTTGTTACACACTGTGCCCACAACCATCCTGCTTCACATGACAGCTCCCAGTACAACCAGTCTGTCTGGTGGGTAATCTGCCCCACTGAAGCTCTTCAGGGGTTGAGTGCCTTGCTCAAGGGCAACCTTGTAGTGATTTTCACAGGCGTTAGATTACAACAGAATTTCTGTATTTAGTTGTGTATCTTTGGTGCAGCTCATACATTCTTATATTCATAATTAATTACAATTCAACTGTATTTTAAAAAAGAATACATAACTAACAGTGAGGGGATTTCCTGCAGATATGAATGAGCATGTTTCCATGCACTCTGGTTATGGTCTTTTTTTTCTGAGTATCCTGATTCTGTTTCACAGATGTAAACAACTTATCTCAGTTTTGAGGAACTGGATGTAAAACCCGGAGTATTCCAATAGAAACAGGAACTTTTGGCATTTAGATTATCAGAAACCTGGATTCTATTCTGATCATGTTCCTGTATATGAATAACCATTTTTTCCATTGTCCATATAACCATGCAAAAATAATTGACAACAGGATGAGGTAGGAAGTTCAAGGATATAGGTTAGGTTGCATCAGATAAGAATCCTTTAACAGAAAACAAGAGCAAAATAAAACCAAAAAAACACTTGTTTTTCAATATTCGTTTTCAAATCAAATTGAAAAAACAGATAATAAGCCAAACGTTGTGGTCAGTTTATCTTTTTTTATTTAAAAACAAAAAAAAAACAAGTGGTTATTAGATTTTCTTTTTAAAATACAAAAACCAAATTTGAAATACAAGGTATTTTCCTTTTCATGGCCAAAAATGGAGGCGTGAAATTTGACTTAACTGTCACCTCTGACACATGGATCCTGACACACCATTGGGAAAATGGTTCCAGTGCTTCAGCTTCTTACCTGCTCACTGTTCAAGCAAAGGTTATCAAACGACTGACCACACTACAAATTAGCAGCCATGGCCGGTTTTCTTCTGGGGGCCTTTTCAAAGTTGAATGTGTAACATAAAGTTTAATAAAGCTTGCCTCTCTCTCTGAGCTCTCATATCTAAACCCAGCTTGTCTACAAGCAAAGGCTGCAGAGACACAAAAAAACCCACATGAAATATTAAGCGACCAAGCTGTTTCTTTTTTTTTTTGGACAGTGACTGTGCCAAGAGATTTTTGAAGTGTGGCTTTCTGGAGCAGAGTCATAGCTGGAACTGTGCCCCCACTGTCTGGTGCTGGGGTAGCATCCTGCCACCATTCTGTGAGGAGTAAAGCCCGTAAATTATTCAGGTTTGTGCAAGAAAGAAAGATTTGAATAAGCCTTTTGAAGTGGTCCATGTGTTTCTGACCAGATAGGGACTGTTTGTTATTTATGAGAGGGGAGGGGTGGTGCAAAATGGGGGAGGAATGTCATAATCATCTTGGGGGAGGGGCTTCTGTTTGTTATTTAGGCCTGGGGGACAGACATACAACTTGAAATTTGTATTAATTTGTATAATTTTAAGAATGGTGAAGCAGCATTTTGTTTATTACAACACTGTTATGTTGTTGGAACCAGCTGTACTACCGGCCAAGCAAAGGCCTGTTCCAAACAGGTGTGTTCAGAGCAGGCACCATGACTGCACTATTCAACTTAATTGTGCATTTAATAAGGGAGTATTGCCTTTGTTCCATGAACTGAATTATCATGTTTTAATTTGTACTAGCGCATATTTTACATACTGTTTTCTAAACAGACCAGGTCCTCAGAACAATTAATAACATTAATAACCTTTATTTAGAGAAGAACATTTTTGCCTTTATTTGATAGAGACAGCTGAAGAGGTGACAGGAGAAGTGGGAGGAAGACATGCAGGAAATGGCTACGGGCAGAATCGAACCCGTGCCGACCGCTGGAGGACTATAGCCTCAGTATATGGGGCTCTACCCACTGCACTATCTGCATCCCGAAGACCACATTTCTGATCCCAAGTACAAAGTTAGACAACAAAATCATAAAAGCCAATTCAATTGGCTAAAAGGCAAATAATAGAAGAAACACTGAAACCAGAGACAGTAAGCCATTAAGAATCAACTAAATAGAGGGAAATCTCTCTGATGAGTTTGTGTAGATTCTCATTCATCCAGGTCATGGTAATCCTTGAAGGTTGATTCAGAAGCAACTGCACTTCTTTTCTTAGCTTGAAGACGTTTCACCTCTCATCTGAGAGGCTTCATCAGTTCTAAACTGTTGGTACGAGGTCAGGATATTTATGGATGGAAACTACCTTGAGAGTCGTTAAGTAACCTGTTCCCTTTCCTTCCTGGTCCTTCCCAGTCCTATTGTGGGTCGTTGGGGTTGCTGGGACCAGCCGTCTCTCGTATGCATATTGAGCCATTATGTGGGTCGTTAGCATAACGATGGCAAAACCGGCGTTGAAGAGAAGTTAGGACTGTGTTGTATGTAGGTGACAGGTGATGGTGTAAACCCCCACCTCTGTTCAGAGATGGTCGGTCTAATTTGACGTAGATGGCTTCTTTCACTCCTCTCTCAAACCATCTGTCCTCCCTGTCCAGAATGTGAACATTGTTGTCCTCAGATGAGTGTCCTTTGTCCTTCACCTACACTTAAAGGACAAAGGACACTCAATTCAGAGCTTAAACTTAAGTTTAAATGTAGTTTTTTAAAGTAAACATTAATGTAGGTTCTTTACATATTGTTTTTTATTGATTTTGAACATATAACACATTGTTGATTGATGAGGACTATGTGGACAGAGTCTGATTTTAATAGCTGAGTTGAGCCCATTAGAAACTATAGTATATATATATATATATATATACAGTATATGTTGACCAACAGTAGAGACGCATCATTTTAAAAACCCTGTAATTTCTATTCACTAGCTCTAATCTACTGAAACAAACTAACATGTGATTCACTGAATAGACTTTTTTAAGTACCCACAACCAAAACATGTTAAATCATGAATAACCATCATTTAGTCATAACATAGAAATAACAGTCATTGGTGCATTTCAGAGTAAACCATGATGTTGGTGAGATTTTTTTCTGCATGATTGAAAAGACCTGGTCAAGGTGAAAATTTACCGGGTCTAATTAATGTCCTACTGAAACAACTGATGATGTCACGATTCCTGAAAGAACTTACGGTAACGGGCAGTTGGGATGCTATGGTCTGAACTCTGCAGACACGTGCAGCACAGATGTTACAGATGTTATGGCTGATTGCAAAGTGGACGGAGATCACATTTAGTGACAAGTCCAGATTTAACCTGTACACAGCTGGTGGTCATTGGTGTTTGTACCATTGCCGCGGAGACAGCTAACCTGACGTATAGATCCAGGAAGTGGATCGTTTGGTGGTGATGTCATGATGTGGGGAGCCACTGCTAATGGATGATGGTCAGACTTGTCCAGATCCACGGTACACAGACTGCCATCCATTACCAAAATATGGTCTTAGGTCCACATGTCATTCCCAGGATACAGCAATCAGGCAGGCATCACCTTCATACATGACAATCCACACTTTCTGACTTGTAAACACTAAGACAAAAACCACTAATCTGCACAAAAATGATTTTTCTGTATGAATAAAGATGTGAACCATAATTTACCTTTGATATTTAATATGAACAGGATGGCATGACATCATAAAAAAATATGCATTTCTACTGTTGCTCAAACTCCAACAACACCTCTGACACTCGTTCAGTCCGGAGGTCAGGAGGCCAGAAAGAAAGTAATAATGTTGGGCACAATAATGAGTTACAATAGGATACAAAGTAAATGTAATACTGTATTAAATGTACTTGTGTCCCTCCATGTGACCATGGTCTTTAAGGAGGTGTGGTTACTCCCATTGTTGGCCCGTTGCTGTCTTGAGGCAGCTGATGGTGATTGTTCCACTGACAAACAAAGACCTGTACTCAGAAGTCAGTGGTTGCTGTCTATTTGCTACTTTTAAAAGTGCACATTTTTTCACAACACATGTACAATGTGCTTGTTTCACACACAGGGATGAGCAGCAGCCCTCACACTCCTCACTTAAATACTGGGCTTGATGTCCTGAATCGATACTTTAGTGTTGAGACAACTGAAAGCCAGAGTTTAATCAAAAGACCCTACAACAACCACAGATGTCCTGGTTCAGGGTGTTACTGACAGAGTGAACAACCTATCATCTCTCTGCATCCACCTGTGTCATGACTTCACAACATTGAAGGGAAAGTGATTTTATAAGTCCGCGGAGTGTCCAGATCAGATCCACAGATCAGATCCACCATTTAAATAGCACAATGCCAGGTGCTGCCTTATGAAGGGAAAGGGAGATGACATTTGATTGGTTAAATTCATGTTGCTGCAAAAACACACCGATGATTAATTGATTGCTAGTTGAACTCTCAAAAGGCAGTGATGAATGAACTTGAGCTGTAGATCAGATCAGTGGTATTCAACTAAAACTGCATGAGGTCCAGAATAATTACCCCAAAATTGAAAAAAATGGAAACTGTGTGTCTTATGCAGCTGCAATGGAACCATCTAACCCCATGACCCCCACATTACATACAGATGTATGTATGTGAGCCTATGTGCACCCTTTGGTGGGGGCATTAAAAATAAACACAAAATCTGAGCTGGATGAGAGTCGACCGACAACCATTTCACCACCACCAACTGCATTTCACTTGATAACCCTCATTGACTAAAATAATGTTTTATCCTCTGCCTTTCAACCTGTGCAGACCCAACACCTGGTAAAGCTTAATCTTTCCAATCCCTTTGACAATGAAAGTTCATAATAGGCCTACTAACTGACCTACAGATGGAAGCCTCTCACGGTCTGACTTTGGCCCGTAAGCTGCAAGTTGGTAACCCATGCAAAAAATCATTTACATACTACAGTATCAGTACAAATGCAACAAGTGTGAAGGAGATAAGACATCTCACAATAATAAAACATAACATTATCATGAAAACATATAGACATTTATGAGTAAACAGGAATATGGAAAATGGAATATTATGGTTATGAAAAACAACATCTGAAATTATCAATGACTCCAAAAAAAAAAAATCAGAAACGCAATTTGCAGCAGATATGCAAACATCTTCCCTCAGCTCTGATCTCTGTTTTAAACTGCTCAGATCTTTAGTTGATATTTTCATGTTTGTATATGTTTATGTTTACGTTTATATTTACGTTATGTGACTCTTCAAACAGTCTGTCCCTGACTATGTGCTGTTAAAATGAATTCTGCCTTCAACCTGGAGTTTTGATGAAGAGGCTGGAAATCAGAGGGGAGGCAGATCAGTGGTTTAAATCAAACAGACACACACAATGAAACACATACACACACACACAGACACACAATGAAACACATATCTCTGTCCCTCAGGTGCTTTTTCACTTCAGAGGGTGGCATTTACAATCGGTCCCCTACACACAGACAGACACACACACAGACATACACAGCAGCAGCAATAAGTGGAATGAAAGCTACCTGTGTCATTGTCTTCACATTCCTGCATTCTGTCGTTGTGTGTGTGTGTGTGTTTCCTGGCAGTAACCACACACACATACTGGCTGTCCTGAGCCACTTTCTTCTTCCATGGTTGTGACAGCTGGCAGCACAAAGACATGCAGGCCTATTTCTATGCATGAATCAATCATTTCTAATCAATAATCTTCTCGTGCAGCACTGAGGTCTTTAAAAAGCCTTTCCAGCAGCTCTTGGACTCATCTGGGTCGAGTACTTGTCATCCTAGTGGAGGACTTTTCTTGGAAGGGATGATGGCCACACAGCTTTTCATCTGCCCGATGTTTCTGTTCTTTCCTCTTTTGAGGCGGAGTCTACGTTAATGCTTATCATCTGTCCATCAGCCATGCAGAACATGTTATTCAGCTCTCCTTAACACATGATGCAGTATCATAAAGATCTCTTAAACAATTGAGGGAGATGGGTTCTATTCTCATACAGGTACAGAACCTGGAAGTCACTACAGGTACAGAACCTGGAAGTCACTACAGGTACAGTACCTGGAAGTCACTACAGGTACAGAACCTGGAAGTCACTACAGGTACAGAACCTGGAAGTCACTACAGGGACAGAACCTGGAAGTCACTACAGGGACAGAACCTGGAAGTCACTACAGGTACAGAACCTGGAAGTCACTACAGGTACAGTACCTGGAAGTCACTACAGGGACAGAACCTGGAAGTCACTACAGGGACAGAACCTGGAAGTCACTACAGGGACAGAACCTGGAAGTCACTACAGGTACAGTACCTGGAAGTCACTACAGGTACAGTACCTGGAAGTCACTACAGGTACAGTACCTGGAAGTCACTACAGGGACAGAACCTGGAAGTCACTACAGGTACAGTACCTGGAAGTCACTACAGGTACAGTACCTGGAAGTCACTACAGGGACAGAACCTGGAAGGCACTACAGGGACAGAACCTGGAAGTCACTACAGGGACAGAACCTGGAAGTCACTACAGGTACAGTACCTGGAAGTCACTACAGGGACAGAACCTGGAAGTCACTACAGGGACAGAACCTGGAAGTCACTACAGGTACAGTACCTGGAAGTCACTACAGGTACAGAACCTGGAAGTCACTACAGGTACAGTACCTGGAAGTCACTACAGGGACAGAACCTGGAAGTCACTACAGGGACAGAACCTGGAAGTCACCACAGGTACAGAACCTGGAAGTCACCACAGGTACAGAACCTGGAAGTCACCACAGGGACAGAACCTGGAAGTCACTACAGGGACAGAACCTGGAAGTCACTACAGGGACAGAACCTGGAAGTCACTACAGGGACAGAACCTGGAAGTCACTACAGGGACAGAACCTGGAAGTCACTACAGGTACAGAACCTGGAAGTCACTACAGGTACAGTACCTGGAAGTCACTACAGGTACAGTACCTGGAAGTCACTACAGGTATAGTACCTGGAAGTCACTACAGGTACAGTACCTAGAAGTCACTACAGGGACAGAACCTGGAAGTCACTACAGGTACAGTACCTGGAAGTCACTACAGGTACAGAACCTGGAAGTCACTACAGGGACAGAACCTGGAAGTCACTACAGGTACAGAACCTGGAAGTCACTACAGGTACAGTACCTGGAAGTCACTACAGGTACAGAACCTGGAAGTCACTACAGGTACAGAACCTGGAAGTCACTACAGGTACAGTACCTGGAAGTCACTACAGGTACAGTACCTGGAAGTCACTACAGGGACAGAACCTGGAAGTCACTACAGGGACAGAACCTGGAAGTCACTACAGGGACAGAACCTGGAAGTCACTACAGGTACAGTACCTGGAAGTCACTACAGGTACAGTACCTGGAAGTCACTACAGGTATAGTACCTGGAAGTCACTACAGGTACAGTACCTAGAAGTCACTACAGGGACAGAACCTGGAAGTCACTACAGGTACAGTACCTGGAAGTCACTACAGGGACAGAACCTGGAAGTCACTACAGGGACCCTTTTCAGTATTTAACTCTTTCTGTAAAAACACCGGCTTTTGTTTCAAAGCAGGAATCTGTTCACAGATCTGGGATCAGCTGGAGAAACTGTTTTTACTCTAAACACTTTACTCAACCTGATGGACTGAACTGAAGAAAGTGATGGACTAAATATAAAGTATGAATAACTGTCAAAAAGTACCATTGATAAGAAACAGTAGAGGGCAGCATCTAGTCTGCATATCCGAAGAAGAGGAAACACCCGTGTTATTTTGTAGTTCTTGTCACTATCAGTCATTGCTTACAATACTTTTCCCATAAATAGTATGTAATTCATGTACTATTAGTTGCATACTCAAGCTAAAAATACCACATATTGTTTAAGAATACGATATACTGTTGGAAAGGACGTTCAGATGGATTCAGAGGTTTAGGAGCCATAGAAATGCTGAACTAGCTTCATCCAATACAGTGAAAAAAGCCCAGTTATCTCCAATAACAACTTATCCACCGAGATAATAAATGAGATTATAATGATGATGATGATGATGAAGCTGTGGATTCCTCACTTCAGACTACGTTCACATCACCAGGCTGTAGTGACTCATTTGTGATTTTTTGATTCAATGTGACAGAAATCTTTTTTTTATCAGGGTTGAGTGAACAGAAATCAGATCTTTTTAAATCTTTGTGACCCTGTGTGAAGAAGAAGGGTCAGATCAAAAGTCATTCTGTCGTCATCAGATAGTGAGTGGTAAAACGAGACAACCAGAGGGGAGAGATGATGAAAACCAGGCAGTGTTTGCCGTTTGTTATTTCAGTTCTCTCTTTTTTGTTGATGGTGACGCAGATGACTCATGGATAAACATACAAATGTGTACATACCTGCTGTTTCAGAGGACAGGTGGGTTCACAGCACCTTTAATTATAAATGTGAACCGTCAGGAGAACCAAAAAGCAGAGCTGAACAATGAGCCTTGTGATGTGTGTCCATAGTTTAGCTTTAATGCAGAGTTCAACAGTTAAAAAGAAAAAGAAGCTGAAGTCGAAACACAAGAGGCCTGAAATCTAAGCAGTTAAATGAAGATCAGTGTAACACTAATGTATCAGTCCTGAAACTATAACGTCACAGGTCCTTTCTAAATGTCTCCTCAGGTGACATCGACCTGTCTGAGGCTTAATGTGATGAGACAGCAGTCACATTAAGGCCTTCTGCTGACATCTGTCAGCCTGCAAAGTCAACACACCGAGGCTGCAAGTGGAGACACCTCAGACAGGAAGCTCGTTAGAGAGCCCTCGTTAGAGGGAAAAACACCTGCTGGAGAACAAAATCATATGATACACACAGGAACAGGAAGTGTTACATGAGTGGGTTGGGGGTGGGGATTGGGCCTTTAATAATTTAATATAAAATAATAATTTAACATTTGACTAATATTGAAACTAATTATATCGAAGGTCTGATAATAAAACAAAAACCTTGTGAAACTTGTTAAACTTAAACTGATGTAGATGACATCATTTCCACCAAAACCAAAATCCTAATTTCTAAAAATGTCTTGTAATTTAGAAAATGTAATAATGTCAGTCCTGCCTTTCACCTCCATCAGGACTGGTTGTGGATGCTCACAGGCACAATCAATTACCACTCAGTGATGTGAATGAATTTGAAAATGTAGTTTACAATGTTCAATACTAGACTTTATGTGAACTATTAACATGAAAATGTCCTCTGTGACTGCTGACAGTCAGAGTTGACATGTCACCAAACCCCATTCAAAAAGTTGTTGCATAGAGCGGCGCAGATGGCACAGTGGTTAGAGCGCTCGCCCCATGTACCGAGGCTATAGTCCTCTACGCGGTCGGCTGGGGCTCGATTCCAACCCGTGGTTGTTTGCCACATGTCTCCCCCTGACTTTCTCTCTCACATTTCCTGTGACCTCTTCAGCTGTCCTGTCCAATAAAGGCATAAAAAGCCACAATAAATAACAAAAAAACATTTTTTAAAAGTAGTTGTATTTGGGTTGCGCCATATTCTTTCACGTATGTCACATTAAAACTACCCAAATCATCACTAACACTGTTTTCTCATTGGCTCAGATCTACAGACTCCATCGGCAGACTTTTCATTTACTAAGTGACGTCATTAACCAACCTGTGATGACGTGTTTATGGAACAGTTTTCTCATGATAAGAACATCACAGAAGAATATCAGCATGATGCTGCTCCATGTCTGTTAATGTAAAATAGGTGTGTTTACATGTACTTTAAAATATGATAATATGTCAGTGTTATGTTTTCAGCCTGTCATGCTGCCCCCTGGTGGCCAAAACCCAAATATCACATCATTTAAGTGGCTTTAATTGATGTAATACAATAAAGATCTGGAGCACATGGTCTAAAGTCCACAGCTTAAGTACATTTGTCGCATGCAAAGTAAAGCACAAGACTAAAGAGGTCATTTTAGTTAATTCATTATTAATCTCTTTTTCTAGTGGGTGAAATTAGGCATCATTGTTGAGGAAAACAAAAAATACATTCTTTACAATGATCCCACTGCCAAAACTATAGGTATGTGTCCACCATCTGTGCTTCATGAGGAACAGTAGCTTATCTTCATTCATTCATTCATTTTCTGCAACCTCATATAATGTAGGGTCACAGGGGGTGGAGCCTATCCCAGCTGACTTTGGGTGGGAGGCGGGTTCAGCCTGGACAAGTCATCAGTTCATCACATAGAAAGACCAACAACCATTCAGACTCACATTCAGACCTACAGTCAGTTTAGAGTCACCAGTTCATCTATACTGATGTTTTTGGTGGGAGGAAGCTGAAGAACATGGAGGGAACCCACACAGACATGAGGAGAACATGGAGAGAACCCACACAGACATGAGGAGAACATGGAGGGAACCCACACAGACAAGGAGAGAACATGGAGAGAACCCACACAGACACGGGGAGAACATGGAGAGAGCCAACATAGACATGAGGAGAAAGACACGGGGAGAACATGGAGAGAACCCACACAGACATGAGGAGAACATGGAGAGAACCCACACAGACACAGGGAGAACATGGAGAGAACCCACACAGACACAGGGAGAACATGGAGAGAACCCACACAGACATGAGGAGAACATGGAGAGAACCCACACAGACATGAGGAGAACATGGAGAGAACCCACACAGACATGAGGAGAACATGGAGAGAACCCACACAGACATGAGGAGAACATGGAGGGAACCCACATAGACATGAGGAGAACATGGAGGGAACCCACACAGACACAGGGAGAACATGGAGGGAACCCACACAGACATGAGGATAGCATGGAGGGAACCCACATAGACATGAGGAGAACATGGAGGGAACCCACACAGACACAGGGAGAACATGGAGGGAACCCACACAGACATGAGGAGAACATGGAGGGAACCCACATAGACATGAGGAGAACATGGAGGGAACCCACACAGACACGGGGAGAACATGGAGGGAACCCACACAGACACGGGGAAAACATGGAGAGAACCCACACAGACATGAGGAAAACATGGAGAGAACCCACACAGACATGGGGAGAACATGGAGAGAACCCACACAGACATGAGGAGAACACGGAGAGAACCCACACAGACACGAGGTGAACATGGAGACTAACCACAGAAAAGTCCCAGGTCCTCAGGTGGATATGAACCCATGACCTTCTTGCTCGGAGGCAACAGTGCTACACACTGCACCACTGAAATAATTTTAGTCAATTTATCAAGTCACATATTATCTGTTTTCTTTTGTAACCTCTGACCTCACTCTGTCTCTCAACTTTCAAAACCAAACATACCATCAACCCCCCCCCAACACACACACAGATTAGATAAAGTGAAGGCGACAGTAATCAGATGCATCCATAAAGGTCAAGGCTGTCCTGTTTTCATGAGGGTCTGACTGCCTGAACACTCAGTGGATTAAATTCAATGAGCTCATTCACACTCATGACTGAGTGATCTATAATCCCACCACACACACATCACTGTGACCCTGACTGTCAGGTGTATTCATGATCCACAGCTACATATTAGCAAATCAGAATTGCTCTGAGAATATTCTAATGATGTTAATAGGGTTCATTTGGTAACTTTACCACTACCTGAACTGAGTATCGGTAGCCTAATGCTACCTTTTTTAGTACTTTACACTCACTATAGAAATTTAATATCAGTTGTTAAAAATAAGTCACTGGCATTTTTTTCAAAGGGAGAAACTGTTGAAAGACCCAGAGGCAGCTGAAAACTCTTTACTGTTTACTCAGACTGAAGGTGTATCAGCCCAGTATTGGACTGAAATAAGCATATAAATATCTGTCAAAAGGATCGTTAGCTGCTGCAGCTGCAGGGGACTTAGCTTCCAGGCTATCAAACATGGTCCACTCTTCAGCTTCTAGATGGATTTAGTGTTTGACCAGCTATTTCATCAGGTTAGAAGCTGATGGTCTGGTCGGCTTAGTATTCATTACAGAAAGGGTAGCAAACATTTGGCACTAATTGATTTGATTGGTGCTTGGTGGTACCGTCCAGTCAGTTCACTCCAAACTACAGACTATGGTACCTAGATGTACCCTAGATGTAAGTGATCGATGGTGCTGTCATGAAATGTACAGACATTCATGAGCCCTTCAGGATGATTCAGTCTGATTTTGGTGATCCCCTGACTTTTCATCTGATTTGTAGTTTGAGACCCGGGGCTAGACCCAGGACGCACTGGAGGGATTATGTCTCTTGGCTTGGTGATCCCCCAGAGGAGCTGGAGGAGGTGGCTGGGGAGAGGGAGGTTTGGGCTTCTCTGCTGAGACTGCTGCCCCCCAGACCAGGACCCGGATAAGTGGAAGAAAATGGAAGGATGGATGATGTAACTTCTCCACAGTTGCATTGGATGGATTGCTCAGAATTGTGGTACAGATTTAATACACTGACATCTATTGGGATCATTAGTTTAACTTTTCTGGTTGTCATCCTAAAAGGCTGACAACATACTGTACCCGTTAGCCTCAACATACTGTACCCGTTAGCCTCAACTTTACTGTACCCGTTAGCCTCAACTTTACTGTACCCGTTAGCCTCAACATACTGTACCCGTTAGCCTCAGGTTTACTGTACCCGTTAGCCTCAACATACTGTACCCGTTAGCCTCAACATACTGTACCCGTTAGCCTCAACATACTGTACCCGTTAGCCTCAACATTACTGTACCCGTTAGCCTCAACATACTGTACCCGTTAGCCTCAACATACTGTACCCGTTAGCCTCAACATACTGTACCCGTTAGCCTCAACATACTGTACCCGTTAGCCTCAACATACTGTACCCGTTAGCCTCAACTTTACTGTACCCGTTAGCCTCAACATACTGTACCCATTAGCCTCAACATACTGTACCCGTTAGCCTCAACATACTGTACCCGTTAGCCTCAACTTTACTGTACCCGTTAGCCTCAACATACTGTACCCGTTAGCCTCAACATACTGTACCCGTTAGCCTCTTCATACTGTACCCATTAGCCTCAACATACTGTACCCGTTAGCCTCAGCTTTACTTTACCCATTAGCCTCAACATTATGTACCCGTTAGCCTCTTCATACTGTACCCATTAGCCTCAACATACTGTACCCGTTAGCCTCAACATACTGTACCCGTTAGCCTCAGCTTTACTTTACCCTTTACTTTGTATTCAGTCTTGATGAGCATAGCATGCTAGCATGCTGCATTAAACTAGCTTTTGCTTGAATTGCCCATGGGAGTTCATCATGTTGAGGTTGCCATCAGTTTTGGCACTTTGTGCCTGCATTAATTTAGTAAACAGTAAGTTGAATTACATTCAACATAAAAAATCAAACAGGTTGCCGGGTCTCAGCTGCTACCTGAGAAATATTTATGGAACATAAAACTGTGATCTGAATCCCAGATGTGTTTTATCACAAGTAGCTGTCGTTAATTGATCCTCTCTCTCTCTCTCTCTCTCTCTCTCTCTCTCTCTCTCATCTGCCTCATGTCCATCTCTGCTCTGTGATTGATGCCTTTGGTGACAAACCCACTTGTGTTTACATCCCATTACAACCAAATCTGACATGACATGAACCAAACACAACTCTGCGCTCCCTGGTTTGAGCTTCCAGATCATCAACAGGATCCTATAGGAGAAACATGACAGGACAAACACCCCCCACAGCAGCTCTGTGCCATCAAAGTCTAATTTAACTTCTTTAGCAAATAATTAGGTTTAATCTATTCATGTGTAAATGATCATCTGAGGCTCCACAGACGTTCTGAGTCGATTGTAATTATGTTCGTCTTTTATTAATCAATTGTTAATAACATCTTTTTTTTTTACATTTATCAACACCACATTTGCCTGAGGACCCAGATAAGAGGGGCAGTGACCTGGCCGGCGCCTGCCAATCAGAGAGCGTTAAGGATAAAGGCCGAAACACTGTGAAGGTTGGGCACCTCCTGAAGACCTCGTCCCGGACCAAGGCATTCAGAGGAAGTAACAAGCTACAACCCCTCTCACTATGTGGTGAGAATAACATTGACTTTGTTATACAATAATATTAGATGGTCTGCATGGAGGCAAGAGACTGTTGAACATACAGAGGCTCTTACCTACCATTCACATTCAAGACTACCAGTGATGACAGAGACCTAAAACATGGTGAACACCAAGAAACATCATCAGGAGCTCCTCTGAGGACCAGACCAAAACATTTTACACAAATGTGCAACCCTGAATATTAAATGTGAAAAAAAGATATATAACTAAGTTATGCCACTTTAGTCTCTTTGTGTCATGAGAGGAAAATAATAATTTAACATTTGACTAATATTGAAACTAATTATATCGAAGGTCTGATAATAAAACAAAAACCTTGTGAAACTTGTTAAACTTAAACTGATGTAGATGACATCATTTCCACCAAAACCAAAATCCTAATTTCTAAAAATGTCTTGTAATTTAGAAAATGTAATAATGTCAGTCCTGCCTTTCACCTCCATCAGGACTGGTTGTGGATGCTCACAGGCACAATCAATTACCACTCAGTGATGTGAATGAATTAGTGCAGGGCAGAAATCCTCCTGCCTGTTCCTGCTTCATATAACAGAAAACCAACAAACTGAGAATCAGTGCCTCATTTTGACCTTTGAGCAGAGCCAAGTGTGTGTCTAACCTCTTTATGAGGAGCTGTGGGGATGAAGGCTACCAGAGGGATCCTCCAGTATTATGAAGGGTGGAAACTGTTCAGAGAGAGAAACCAGATCAGACCTATGATAAATAAATGCTTTAACAGTGTAGAACTATTACCTTAACATTATTCAATGAAGCAGAACGTAGACAAACTAACACACTGTTGGTTTTAATCTTTTCATGAAATGTTGACAGAAGACAAATCTAGAATATTTCTATTTCTGATAAATATACAACACCAGACCAAACAACAAACCAGTAACAGTGTTGGACAGGTATAGTAAGTAAGCTCCCAGTTAGTCCCCATTAAATGAGGCAACACTAATGATGGAATGCAAACTATTACAGCGAGAGCACCAAAGTTTAATGCAGTGTCTTTGGGTGTGTCTTTTTTTTTCTTATTGCATCTTTCTTTCTTTTTTGTCTTGTTATTGTTAATTTTCACATCTTCCCAGAATGCTGCACATTTTAGCATCTCTAAATATTGTAGCTGTGTGCCAAACAAACTGACAGCCAAAAATATGTTTTATGTATTTTAAATTGAAATGTCACAACAAGCTTTTCACATCAAGTAAAAGGTAAACACTTTAAGAACAGGGGTAGCTGTGAGAGAGAGAGGGAGAATATGGAAAACACAATGTTGTTCTCTTTTCAGCTCGAGACTGAGGCCAGATATCTCGTTTTTGACGGACCAGACTCTTGTGTTACATGACAACCAAACAGTTTCTGCAGGGCAGTTTTGAAAAGAACAGGTTTCAATGGCTGCTAGCAGAGCTGAGAGGTCAGAACCAGATGCACATACAGAAAAAGAAAGCTGGAATGGAGGACTTTCATCATTGTTTTGTCAATAGAAAAAGTACAAATGAGCATGTGTGAAAACAGGATGTGGTAAGATGTCAGAATTACAGTTTCTAGAGTGATTCTGCTCCAATCACACATTTGTATTTGTGAAATAAACACTAGACATTCAAATTTGCACATATTTTCTGCCGCTTTGGTGTTTTACATGATTGGAGTCTAATTTAACATCACACACACACACAGAGAGAGAGACACACAGAGACACACACACCGCTCAGTATGACACATGAGCTCATTTGCTGCAGGATTAAAATACTTGCACTCACATGAAAGCATGAAGGAATAAAAGGAGAGTAAATGAGACTGGAGGGAATTTCAAATGCAACAAATTACACATGCATGAAATATTTTTTTCTGCTCTTGCAAATATAATTATGCAGATTCCAGATCTGTTTTGCATGTTTTTGCATCTCTTCAGGGGTTAGACATTAAGAACACAAAAACACCAGATCTTCTTAGCTTTAGCAGTCGATACTGCTCTGTGGTAACAACCAGAAACATTATGTCATTCAGCATGAAACATTTAGTGTAATTGCTCTGAATAAAAATGACTAAAACAGCAAAGTCCTACCAGAGACCCACAGAGGCCAACATGCTGCTAGATAAGAGTCCAGAACCCTCAATTCAAGCTCACATCTATGATATGTTCTGTTATCCAATATGATGGATGTTGTGCTCATCGCAGTCAACTAATCAGAGCTTTGTAAGGATTAACAATGGGGACATCACTTCCCATCATCAATAACTAGCAATATACATCAACTAGAAAGCAATCAGAGCATCAACGCCAACGGCGTTGTTGGCTTCTAATAAACATTAATCAGCAACAAATCATCAATGACTTAAAAAATGATGAAATACAAACCTAGTTAATTAAGAAAAACCTCCAGTTAATTAAGAAAAAAACAAAAATAAACACTCAGCACTGATGTTAACTATTGAATATATTCTGTATATTATAACTATTAAAACATTAATTTTAACTAGTTTAATAAAGTTTTGATATTATTTTTAAACTCAAATTATCGTTATTAGGTATTCAAATTCAATGTTCAATAACTCGTCTACTTACTTTAACATATTGTATTACATGCCCACAACAGTCCTCTATAACAAATGACTGATGTGGTGCTTCCTATTATAGCCAGTAGGGGGCGCCTTAACTGGAAACAGCCGTTTTTCCATACAGAAGTTGTTGGAGACAACAGCTGTTCCACTGTTTAATGAACATTTATCAACAATAATATACTACAGTTGAATTAATTTGCTTTATGTTTTTGCTGGCGTTGGTTGGTTTGTTAGTTTATTGGTTTGTTGGTTTGTTGGTTTGTTGTGAACAGGGTAAAAGAAAAACCAACCAACGAATTTTGATGAAATTTTCAGGAGATGTTGGAAGTGGCCCGAGGAAGAATCGATTAGATTTTGGTGGTGATCCGGATCACCGTCTGGATCCAGGAATGTTTTATTTATTTTTTATTATTATAGGATTAAACTGCTACATGTACACTTGTAATGTAAAGTGTCTCCGTCCTCACAAATGTATGTAATTGATTCATGTCCATATAACAGCTGATGAATTTCAACACATTACCCTGTTTTAATATACTACCTGTTCTCCTGCCTGTGTGTGTGGCTTTGTAATGACTCTTAAAGTGTTATAAGTGTCAATTACCTGTTGTGGCATTACAGTTTATTTATATGAGATGACAATATGAACAACTAACAGCCACAATAAATAAAGATTTTAGTAAATTGCAAAGATTTTGTTTTAATTTTTCCTGTCAAACTTTCTAAGGACTTCATTCAGAGGGTTACATCATGGGACTTTTGCTTTGGAGTGAAATGCCAACATGGGGAAAGTGAGCAGCCTTGGCGGAGGTCTGCATTCTCCCGAGTGCTTTCTAGTTATTTACTGTAATTTGATGGATCATTCTGGAAACTCTGCTGCCAGACTTTTTACAGTGTAGACGTGAATTTGCAGTGAGCGATACAAATGACGCAAATGAGTGAATCTGACTTCATCCGTGTATTTGTGCTATTTGAAAATTTTCATTTCGGGTGAGAAATTCGTGTGACGTGAAAGCCTATCAGTGTTGAGATTCTCCAGACGTCTGGGTGTCAGGAGGACGTTCATTTGGAAGTGGAAGATAAGCTTATCGTAGCTGTATGTGGACACCCAGACATGTCTGTGTGACTCCAGATGACGTTATGAACCTCCACACGATAACATTTGGTTTTTCAATGTATCTGTGACTTCCACAACAAACACAAGGCAACAATTGCATTGACTTTGGTCATGACTGGTGACGGGAGGAAATGACGGAAATAAACGTTTGTATCGGTTGTGTTACTCACATGAGTAAACTCAAATGATCCTGCAGTGACATTCATGCGAATAATACGAGTAAATTAAAGCGAGCAGAGCAATGTGAAAATTTGCATCACGTTGAATGTATGACATCGTCTATGGACACAAAAGGCTTATTTCCCTCAAATTTAGCTCAAGAACTGGTTTAAATCTGTTTGTGAGCATTATCATTGTACAGGTGTTTGTTGGGATGGTCACGATTAAAGGCCACTCTCGATTAAACGTACAGTTTGATCAACACAATGATACAGATGTCACAAATTGTAAAGGAGGTTGTGTTCCCACCACTCTTCAACACAAAGTGACTCATTTGATCCACCTGACAGGTGAGGCTCACTAAAGAGCTGATTAAACATCATCATCAGGCTGCTCTACAGTGTACAGTTTGAATCAAGACATTATTGGGTACTGCGATATCGATCTGCCATGACGAGGACAGATACAGGTAAAGCATTGGCTGGTCTCCGATGATCTCAAAGATGGAAAAGCTGCCAGTCCTGGGCTGGTTTGGATACATGTGGCCTGCGGTTGTGAGACTGATTGGATGTACTAACGGCTGATAGAGAAATCAACGTTCAGTTCTTGGTAACAGCTCTGGCGGAGATTCCTGCAGTCAGAATGCCAACTGCACATTTTAGAGAGGCCTCTTATTGTGACCATACCAAAGCACACCTTTGACTCATCATGTTGTTCATTCAGCATCTTGATATGCTACACCTGTCAGGTGGATGGACTTTCTCCATCAAGGACACAGATTTTAACAGATTTTTAAACACATTTTGAAGGGAATAAACCTTTAGAGTTCATAGACAAAGTCTGAGATATTTTACTACAACTCGTACAAAATGGGAGCCAAAATTCAAATTCAAAAATTATATTTTTGTTGAGTATATGTCCACTTACATTTGTCAAACTACACCTGAACTTCTTTCTTTCCTTGAGTCCTTGCCTCCATTTCTTCTTTATTCCATGTACCCTTCCCCTTCTTCCTTCTTTCAACACCACAGTTTATAAATCACAGCAAGCAGAATGAAACACAGGCCGGGCTCAAATTAACAATTTAGAGCTTCATACAGTGAAATCAGTCATACATTAACATGATGCACACACACACACACACACACACACACACACACACACACACACACACACACACACACACACACACACACACACACACAGGGTAATTCTTCTTATTTTGCCTCCTCTCTTCATTTACCCATACTTTAACCCTTTATCTCCTGGCCTGCTGCGATACTGTGTTGTAATTTATTAACAAGAGCAATATAAATACACATGGCTCCAGATATTAGGGCTGTCCCTTAAATATCAATAAGTCTGTGATGCTCCAAGTTGGTTCGCAATAACAGCTCAATAAATTTGATAGTTTTAGAATCAGAATTAAAAAGTGTCACATTGAACCAGACACACTTCTGGTCTTCCAGAGAATGAGGGAAAAATGACAAGACAGTGTTTTTCTAATGGTTGCTTATGAAATGTAAAATAGATTCACATGTATGATCAGTTGGCCTCTCTCACATTCAGTGTGGCAGCTAAGGTCACCTGCTTTGGGCTTTTGAACAGCAGAGTCTCTTCTTTAGGGTTTGTTTCCATTGACCTACTTGCTTGTTTCCCTCATGAAATCTGGCAACACTGATTGACTCCTTAACTGAGAGCATCAGGAGAGATGCTCTGTGATGGATTAGGATATTATGACTAAACTGACACCAGGCTGTACATTTTTTATGTCATATGTGTTTTTACTTCACAGATGATGATGAGTCTAATTCTTACATCTCATGTTGATCTGATAACAACAGTACAACAAACTGTAAGCCTCTGATAAACACTGTTTCTCTAATAGCTCTTCTTTCTTTCTGTTTCCCTTTAAAACACGTGTTTCTGTCTCACAGGGATCCAGACTAACCTTTAGTACTGGTTGCACTGGTGTGCCTTACTTTTTATTTTCTGCTCACTGGCAAATAATTTAGCTGCTCGTACTAATGGATTTCAATCATTGTCTTCTTTTGTCATTTTCTTACCATACAGTATGATAACAATAAACTTGTTATCATATGCATTAGAGAGACGGAGGAGAGGCAGTGTGTTCCAGTGAGGACACAAACTGTCTAAGACCAATGTCACTCTACCATTCTGTGGTTTATAAGGTACATGTAAAGTGTAGACAGGAGTGTCTACTGACTGACTCATATGAACGGGTCCAACGTAGGCTAATTGCACCCTAGTATGTCTGCGGTTCTCTCTGTCCCACGCTGCCTGTTTATATATTGTGATTTGGTCTTGGGTGACTGTGTCTCATGTTCTCTTTGGGTCATTGTCTCTAATGGCCCACCTTACATTACCAGAGGAAACACTGGAAAGTACCAGGAACCGGAGAGACAGGTGTTTCCGTTACCTCTGCTGTTTCTGACATCAAGGTATTTACTAGTTTTTTATTAGCCTACTTATTTTAAGATTTCGTGACTAGTAAAATGATCTTGCTGCATGGACAGATAAGTTCACTCGTATCACTTCATCACGACACCATTCCTGCTCTCTCTCTCTTTCTCTCGCTCCCTCTCACTTTTTTTTCCTTAGCATTCTCCTCATTCTCTCTTTTTACTTGTGGTTCTGGACCTTTAGCTGCCTCTGAACCTCCGTCTCTGTTGGTTGGCATCACCTCACATTGGATCCTGACTGATCTCATTGTGGATCATCATTGATTTCTATTGTATAATCTACATATATCTGTATTATTTTTACCTGGCTTGCTCTCTTCTGGGTCATCACCGTGGAGAGGAGGTTCTTTGACACACATGTTTCCTGGCAGGACCCCAAGCTGCTAACTTCTCCAGGATCATCATTCTTCAGATGAGTTCTATTGAGGCCATCAAATACTGATATTTTGGCACATCTCTCAGCATTTCATCCATTCTTCAATGTACTTCCAATAGAAACACATCCGCATCAATATGAGACCATCAGAGCAACACGTCACTTCCTGTTTTACAAAACAAAGTCTATTGGAGGTCAGATTAAGTGGTTAGTCACATACAAGGCTTTCACCCAGGAAACCAGAGTTTGCATCCAGTGTGAAAGCAAACACACGTTTCTTTCTCTCATCTCATCCAGATGCACAAGGGCATGAAAAGCATCAGCATGAGAGGAGTTGGGATGAAAACACACACACACTGCCACATCAGTGAAACAGGGTCCCTACATGCAGAACACAGAATCTAACTTCTGCTAATATTAAAGGGTGATTCCTATTATGTAACTCCATTCTATGTGTGTGTATAGCCCTATAGATTGTGTCATGTACTGTCATCATTTGTTACCTCTGCCAAGGAGGTTATGTGATCGGTTCGGATCTCAATAACACACTTTTACATCGCTCAGAGTTTGTTCAAGGACCAGTTTAGTCTAAGAAACTTTAATTATTTGATGTTATGACTCTGAGCATCAGCAACAGTAACAGCATGAGAACAAGGACCTGAGGTGAAGTTGGTTTGCAAAGAAGCTTCTAGAGGAAGAACAAAGAGTAGACAAGTGAAAGTTTTAAACTTCACATCCTGTAAGAGATTTGCCAATGGGGCGCTGGGAATCAGCTGAGCCATCAGCTGAGCCATCAGCTGATGTGGGTTGTCTTAAGATCAGCTGCTAACAGCTGGTGTAGTCAGGACTATGAGCCAAGCTTCACATCCATGGCCTTCCTCAACTAACACTATGCATCGCTTATTATAGTACTGCACCATCTGTGTAGGGCACAGTAAGAGCGGTCATCTACTAACCAGAAGGTTGGTGGCTCAATCCCTAAGGGAGTCTATGTGTCGAAGTAACCTTGAGCAAGATACTGCACCCCAGTGCTCATCCTAGCCCCTGGTGCCGGTCCAGACCCCAGATAAACAGGGAGGGTTTCGGATGTAAAAACCTTTATTAGATCCACATTACAGATGGAAAAATCTACTTTGGTGATCGCTTTGTAAAAAAATGTTTATGAAGCGCTTTCTGTTTTAGCTCATAAATCCAGAATCATGAGACATAGACAACAAATTTGAATTTTTATTTAAATACAAATGACCAAATCCCCCCCAAACGAATGACAGCCTCAGCTCTGCTTTGTGTTTAGTGCAAGCAAGAGAAACATGCCTTTCTAAGATGGTGGCCATATAACCCTCATCAATTTGTCTCATGCCTCTGTGCAAAGTCTGTTCCAACCATAAACCACCAGTACAGTACATCCCGCTTTCCTTGACAGCTGTTATCCATAAGTCTGCACATCTTGACTAATGGATGAAATGGAGGCAACATAACAATAAACACCTGAGCCTCACTGCTCCCTCTTCACACAGCTGTTATAAGGCTGACATTCACACATTTAAACTACACTGCACCATTCACAACAACATGTAACATCCTGTTCTTTATTTCTAACAGAATCGTCCATCGACAGCAGTCTGGACCAATCAGAGTCATTATGTGATCAAGATGGGAAGTGATATGAATCATATGTCAACATTGGACAGTTGTTGAGGCAGTTAGGAGTGGATTTCTGCAGCAGACCTTTCTTTCATGGAGGAAAGCATTTAAATGTCAAGGCCTCAGTAAGCTTCAAAGTGTTGCTCAGACCATTAATGAAAGGCTTCTATTTTAAATGAGGTTCAGACCTTGATTAAGATTCATGTCATATGGAAGCTCCAGACTACTAAACAGACCTTGTGGTGAAATTGTTTTCTCAATGCTTGGTTCTCTGTTTACTCCTTCATGCATTTGTTTTTTTTGTAGTTTCCAGCTGAGACATCTAACGTTTCCTGTGAATAATATCTTATAATCTATATTCTTATCCCCTTTTAGAAATAGTGAATGAGTCTGATAGTAAATAATTACAGTTATTCAACATTTATTTTGTAACCCACGGACAACAGTCCACAGACATGTACTACCATCCACAAATATGTTACAGTGTAAAGTCATATTCTCAAAAATACAGACCAATTTGCAAATACAAAAGAAAATGTTGAAAAAATGTTCCCGGTTTTACAAATGCAAGTTTCAAGACAACAAATAAATGTAATGAAACTCTAGTGTAAGTTCAGTCAGGAAGACTAAATGATATGTGATTGGTTCGGTTTGTTTGTGTGTGTGTTTGTTTGTTTGTCTGTCTGTTTGTTGGCAGGAATATGCAAAAACTAATGGACAAATTTGCATGAAGTTTTCACTGAAGAGGTGATCAAAGTTTGGTGGTGATCCGGATGATTGTTGGGCCTTGGCGGAGGTTTGCGCTCTCTGGGTGCTCTTGTTATCAGCTGTTCTCATCAGCTGGTCACATCTATCCAATAGCACAGTGACGCACCATCATGTTCAGCCTATCATGTTGCTGCTGTCTTTTTAAATATGACTCTCTCCATTCCTCTGGTTCTTTCATGTTGCTGTTTTGCACACCCTCCACCTCCCCATCACCACCCAGTCTTCACTGATTCACCAACTTCATCATTCACCAGTCTAAGCAGATTCATCGGCCACCACCACCAGTGTCTGGACTCCAAGGGGGGATATATATCTTGCTGCTGCTCAGGACAGATGTCCTTCGATCTCAGTCTCCCTGAAGAGTCTAAGAGCCAAAGACTTTCAGCCAGACTAATGGTCACATATCATCTGATGTGATAAACAACCACATTTACTTCAACCACTAGTCTCTCCTGAGTCAAATGTTATATTCAAGCATTTGTGGATCCATTTTTACACCTGCAATAATGGGTCTGGCACTTTTTTTAATCCCTTTTTGTGGGACATCTGTTATTTGTAACTATCCTCCTATTAATTTTTGGAATTATAATTAGTTAATTACCTGTGCTGTGTTTTCATCAGCATCAGGTCAGATGGCCATGATTATTCTCCCAGTGACAGTGATGTAAATGTCACTGTGTGTCTCTGTGACATCATTAAGGTAATAATGTGTCTTGTAGTTTTCTCGGAGATACAGCTGACCCTTCTTCCATTTCTTTCTCTTGATCCTCTACTCTCGTGTTCCAGGTGTCACTAGATAACAAGATGTAATGAACTCTGATTATCTGCTCTTCTTCTCTTATCTATCTTCTTCTCTTATCTATCTAACAATCCTATAGGCCTCCTGGGGACACTAGGTGTTTTAGGACTGGAGGAAGGTCTAATAGGTCTAATAACTTAGTTCTTTAAGAAGGCTCTGAGGGCATGACAAAAGAGTGGGAGACAGAATGAAGGCAAATAATAAAAATTTATTAAACAAATCCGTTAGAAATAGCGCAACATAGGTTGTGTTTATCAGTAAGTCAGTAATGTGTGCGAGTGTAGCATGTGTGAAACATGCAGTGTGTGGAAGGATGTTGTCTAGATGTGACAAACAAAAGACACAGCTTTGAACCCGTCAGCAGGCAGACAAAGACAGAGAGAGATCAAGGCCTGAAGGCAGGGTGTAAGTAGTCGTGTACATATACATAAAAAATAAAAACATTTGGTGGTAAAAAGGCCCTTTTAAAAATAATAACAAGAAAAAAGATTTTGTAAAATTTATCACAAATACTAGTCCATGCATTTTATCTTGTACGCCTTAGTGCTGCATGGGTTTTGTGTTTAATCATTGTTTATAAACACATGGTTGTGTAAATAGTTCTCTTCTCTTGTGATCAAAAACATTGACCTGAAGCTCAGCTCTGAAACTGTTCTGTTAATATGTTTCTAAAGTATAATAATATAGAACCCATATCCATGTCAGACTAAAATAACGTGGTTTAAGCCCCGCCCACTCCAGACATGATATATTTTAGTCAGTTGAACAGATACTGAAGGTGATGCTGAACTTGCTCATGTTAAGTGTCTCTATTACTATTCCTAATTACTATTCTTATTTCCATCATATGTACTTATGTTACATTGATGATGTATTTGTGACTTGCAATAAAAGTACTTCAAAAAGGAATTCCTAAATGACGCCCTAATGTTTTGTATTATATAATAAAACAATTTTTGTGCGGGCCAGTTTCCCCATTGTGTTCATACTCTTCTCTTTTGTGTTTTGTTTTCTGTTGGCATCAATGATTTTTTTAAGAATCAGCCCATTCAGTTCCCAATCTACGTCTGCCTTTAAAACAGTCATTATGCACAGGAGTACAACAGATAGATTCCACAGATTCCTTAATTGTAGAAATGATGACCAATGAGGTTGTTTTCTTGTGTCTTTTTCATTTCACACACAACCCTTGTATGAAAAGTTAATTTCTTTCCATTTCTGGATGAGGCTCCAGATGTGAAATTGGTTTGGAGAAGCAGCAGCAGCATGTGATCATGTTCCCACAGATGGACCAAATGTTTGAGGCAGTCAGATAGATGAGTAGACGACACACAGACAGTCCTAGTAGAGTGACAAACCCAACAGATCACAGAGAGGAGATAAACTTTCATGGTAGGGGTCCACAGACGTTGGGCGGTGGCTGGATGAATAGACAAATGATAGATGGGGGAAGTGGGAGCCAACACATTTGGCAGCAGTAGAGCTGTTGGTAATAACATGGTTAACGATGGTTCATGGGATGATTATTGTTATCATTATTATCATTGTTATCACTATTATCATTATTACTATCATTATTATTATTATCATTATTATCATTATTAATATTATCGTTATTATCATTTTCATAATTATTAGCCCTCACAGCTATGGTTGCTACTTGAACAAATGCGTCAATAAACAAAAAAATCTAAATCTGATTTAATATTTAATTTGTGTTTGACTGATTCTAGAGACATTCATGATTGAGGAGATAAATATTTGTTAACAAAACAAAATGACCTGAAAGTGATCTGTTCTTTGGAGGGTTTGTCTTTGACATGCCATCGGAGCAGGAAGGATGTAGAGATGTGGACCTTTATGATTTTGTCTGAAGACCATCATGTGTAACATTTATAAATATGTTTATAAGTGTATAATCACAGACTTTGTGGCCTTAAAATTGGTTGAATCATTCCAGTTCCCAGCTGATTAGTTGAAAACTCAATGGTGGCTATTTAATAGATAATGAAACTAAACAGTGTTGTTAAATGCAAATTTGCCAATGGTGTTATTAATGCAAACAACCTATACTTCCTGGGGAGTGAAATTAGACTACAGACACACACACACACACAGCTAAACACACATTTGACCATCAATGCTTCAGGTTCTACATGGTTCTGCATTACATGCAAACACAGGGCTGATAGCTGTGAGCACTGGTAGCCAGTTTTGCTTTGTATGTGCATGTGTGTGAGTCATATTAATAAGCTGTTTGATGGCAGCTGGTTATCAGGTCACAGCAGAGCAGTTAATGAAGCTGAACGTGTGTGTTCTCTGCTGCAGTCACCAAGGAGCTGGGAAATGAGCCTCAGCCAATCAGAGCTCTTTAACACACCTGTTAGGTTGTTTGTCTTTCTATGTGGTCCTGTGATGAACTAGAGATTTATCCAGGGTGAACCCCACATCCCGCCCAAAGTCAGCTGGGATAGGCTTAAGGGATCCTTAATAGGATGCTGGTAAGAAGTGACTGTCTCACCCAGATGCTCTCTAAGGTACCAAAGTGTGGCATATTTGTATTCAGTATGAATCAACGTACTTTTGACAGTACAGAGTTGGGTAACCCACCCAAATCTGAGTTGACAGTGGATGAAATATTAGTTCTATATTGTGTAAAGTCACCGTTCAGGACTCGGTTAGCCTTCAGGCATTGGTAACACAGCGACTGAGGTCTTTTATTATCCTCTCAGCCATCGCCCTCCACCTCTGGGTGTGAATATCTGAGACTTCTGTGTTCAGAAAACCCACTGCAGGGTCAGGGTCTCCCTCTTCTGCCCCTTTTCCACTGCATAGTACCAGGCTCGGCGCTACTCGACTCGGTTTTCGGCCAGTCGTTTTCCACTGCTGATGGTTCCTCCTCAGGGTAGATTAGGGCCGCGTGAAACTGCCGTGGCGAAGTCTTTAACGTGACAAACACCTCTGGTGATCCTCTCATCAGCTGTTTAAGACAGGAACGTCTGCATATATATACAGTATATATATATGGAACAGACGGTGATGCTGCCTGTCAGGACTCTCTATGGTGCAGGTACCAGCCTGACTCCCTTAGATGTTCACACTGACATTATAACTTTGAATCTGTGGGCGCAGATGAAGGTTTTGCTACTTCTCAACATAAAATAATTTGGAACAATTCTCCTTTTTATTTACCTTAGCTTTTCTCACCCCTGTCGGTGGGGGAGGAAGAGAGTCAGATAAAATAGAATGAGAGCACTCTGCAGCTCCCATCAGTAGGATCAGCACTTTAGAGAACACCATAATCTTGTGTCTGTCCTTGTCTAACAACAGGTGTAGGAGTCAAAAGTACTTCTGTCTCCAAAGTGTAAAGTGCTGTGTAAGTGTGTTTGTATGCTGACATTCAAGTTGTGCCACCTGTGTTCAAAATAACGTACTAACGTACTGCCTACTACATAGTATGTACTGCATACTACTACTAAACAAATGATGAAGTATGTCATAGCCAGCAGACTGTTCTCACTGAAGTATACTCAGTCAATACCTGCATCACAGACTGTCTGGACCATAACATCACCTCCTTATTACATCCACAGAGCATTTAATTATACACATGACTGTAATGTAACTTTAGATACTAAAAAACAGTCCAAAAACAAACAGAACTTTTTTCAAAACTTTTTTTTATGTAATGACCAAAAGTTAACAAGAGAACATTTGTGTAGCTCAAGGTTTGTTCAGGCCTACAGACCCAGATCAAGACCAGACTGCTGTCTATACTAGTATCTACAAGAGGACCAGTTTGGGTTTCACACCTGAAAAGTGAGACCACTTTCTTTGGCCTGACATTTCTGGTGTCGCCAAGTCTTGATGCTTAAACAGGGTTGTTTGCAAAGAGCTGTTTGAGGGTTAAGAACATTCTCCTGTACCACTTCTTCTTCTTCTTCTTCTTTTGCTGGTTCTGGCTCTCAAGATCTTCCAGCTGGGACTCCATGGCCTTCTCCTTCTCCTCCCGCTCCTGCTCTTTTTGCAGCAGAGTCTTCTTGAGAGCCTCTGTCTGCTGAAGGAGAGACGACTTCTCCTCCTCCCATTGGATCTGATTGCTCTGTGACTGATGCTCAGCTTCCTTAAGAGCAGCCTTCAAGGTGTTAAACTCCCTTTTCTGCTGCTCAAGCTGAGCCTCATACAAAGATCTGGATCAGGGAGGTTTTCTCCTGCTGGAGGTGGAGGCACAGATCTTCAGACTTGTTCCAGGCAGCTTGGAGTTTTGCAGCCTCTGCAAGGGATTCATCCAGCTGGGCTTGATGGGAAGCCTGCGTTCTTTCCACAGCCTTCATAGTATCTACCTTTTCTTCCCGAGGAGCAATGTCCATCTTGGTCAGTTCCATTTGGAGCTTCTTGAGTTCAGCCCTCTCCTGCTGGAGATCCTGCTCCAGGTGTTCCTTCACTTTAGACATCCAACCCAGTTGATCTTCAACGTCAAAGCAGTGGACAGTCTGCTGCTTAAGGTCATCCTGAAGCATAGACATCATCTTATTGAATTTTGCCAGCTCTGAATACAGATACTTGACTTCCTCTGAGGAGTTTCCCTGTGTGGCCTCAGCAGGCCGGGCTTGATGGGAAGCCCCTTGCTGCAGATCCTTCCTCAGCTGTTCCTTCTCTGTATACACACAATGCAGTTGGTCTTGAAGGTTATTGCAGTAGTGATTCTGCTGGTTAAGGTTGCCCTGAAGCGTCACAACCATCTCACTGAGTCCTGCCAGCTGTGAATGCAGATACTTGACTTCATCTGAGGAGTTTTCCTGTTTGGCCTGAGCCAGCCGAGCTTTGAATCCACAGATCTCCTCCTGCATCAGCTGTTTTTCTTGGCTCCAGGGGTGACCTCGGGGTGACCTCACTGACTTGTCCCTAAGTTCACATGTGAGATGTTCCTCCATGTTACTGGGGTTGTTCTGTATGACTTTGTTATTAGTCTTCCGTTTGACGTTTGTGTTTCTCTTCTGTCCTTGTTGTGACATGTTTCTTGCTGTAAATTCCAGTTTCAAAATGAAAGTAGTTGCTGAACCAAACTTGGGTCTTTTTTATACCATCCTTACGACATTGGATGATTGATTGTTGTATTTTATGTGTACAGTCTGTGAAAACGAATTTCCTCAAAACCAGAGGACAATGAGGAATGAATCTGAATCTATTTTTAATAATATAATGGCTCCTTATTTATTTATTTATTTATTTATTTATTAATTAATTAATTATATGGTCACTATCTGTGTGGCAATTGTGGAAATTAAATATTCTATAGACCTTAGGAACTATACTTAATGATGGCCTTCCTGATGTGTGTACAGTTTTCTCTCACCCCTTATAAAATATAAAATATAAAATATATGTTTAGTAACAATATTTTGATGTTCAGCTGTGGTTGTCTAATGCTTAATTTGCCTATTGTTGATCCATGCTTCTGTGCATTCTGTCACTACACTCCCCATCTCCTGTGGGTCTGCATGTGTGCACCTTGAGAACTACAGGTATGCCTGCTGGACTGCAGCTCCCAGCTAAACATTGGAGACCCAGCACAGGTGTAACTCATCCTGCTGATGGGATTGATGCTGTTGCTTTCATATATCTCTGTTTGTGATAGTTGTACTGCCCCGATGAAGGTCCTATGACCGAAAGCTTGGCATTTGTATTCATTAAAGATACTTGCGTGGATCTAAGTGTGCAGAATAATATATTTTTTTACCAATATGGTTTAAACTTTAATTGAATGTGATGAAACAAGTTCTCAAATCACATAGATGGACAATTGATGGTTCTCTATAAAGGCAGCCATCAGGAAATCAAAAAATAAAATGTATCATGTTCTCAAATGATGAGACATGATATTTGATTTACAGAGAAGATAAATGTGCGCTGCAGCAGAAAGGAACATGTCATTTGTGTAAAATGTACTAATAGATTGTATAGTTGTCAGTTGTAATGGTTTTAGCTGAATACAAGAATGGATTTTGATGGATGACCGTTTGAGTCAAATTGATGTTTTAGATATGGATGACTTTGTGAGGTGTTTCAGCTCCAATCACAGAAACTGCAGAATTGTTCTTTTTTGAAAGAAATACACTGTAAATAGTAGTAGCTAAGCTAACTGCCAGTTATTCTGCTATAAACTATTCTACATGTTGTAATTATATACATTGCTTGTTTTAAAGTATTTCATGTATTACATATTTGGAAAAAAGTGTATTATGTATTATGTTTTCTACATCTCAGTTAAATATTTAGTAAATATTAAAATTAAGCAAAATATATTGAATTCTGTCTTTTCTCAAAGCTATAGAGTTGACAAACAAGGAATGACTCTTGAAATGTAAATAGATCTTACTGAATATGGAAATGTTCATGGACGTTGGATATATTCTTGGCCCCTCTGTGTAAAATGTTGCCCCTTGTTGGCCCCTGTATTTGAAAAATCATATATCCGCCCCTGCTTCCCTGTTCCAGTTGAATGAAGGTTGTCAAATCTAAATCGACATTAACTTTTCCACACAATCTAACATTTCCCAGTAATGTTTTCAGTCAAATTACAGAATGTAAATGTATAAATGAATGAAGGTGAAACCATTAAGACCAACGATGGATGGATCAGTGTTAATAACCACTGTGGAGAAGCCGAAGAGGAGGTTACTGATGAGAAGAGCCTGAAGGAGGAGGAGGAGGATTTATCTGTGGATATGTACTTTATCTTAAAACGTTAACCTAAAGCAGTGCTCTACTTAATAAGAAGAAGAACCCAGAGATACAGCAGGTGGCTGCAGGACAGTCTGTACACCGACCAGCCAAACAGTGGACCAGCTGGTTAGAGGGCGTTTTATACAACATCAGTTTTTGTAAAACTGCTAATATCTGAAATCTAAACAGTTCCCTAAAAGTGATCATAAGTGTATTAAATGCATTAAATCTTCTCTCTCTTTCTTTCCCATCTCTCCATCACACCTCTTCCTTTCCTACTTCGATCACACGTTTCCCTCCCATTCTTCTTTCACCACCTTCTCAATATGTTCCTTCTAACTCCTAGTTTCTACCTCTCCTTCTTTCTGTCTCCTTTTCCTTTCCTTCCTTCTTTTCTCTTCACCCCTCATTCTCCTCATCTCCTCACCTCCTCCATTCCTCTCCACCCATTATCCTTCTCTACCCCCCCGTTACCCTTTAGTTTCCCCCCCCCTCACCAGTTCATCCCTTCATCCCTCTGTCTTTCAGGTCATGTCTGAGGTTGTTTAACTAATCTTTGAATGGGTTAATAACATTTTCATGAAATTTCACCTCACCAGCTTCACTTTATCAGTCATTAAACACACACACGCACACGCACACAAAGACACACACCCTCTTCCATCTTTTCCCCTCTTCTTCTCTGCCTTTCATCACGTTCTCCTTTTAGACTCCTACCCTCTCCTTCTTTGTCCACTTCCTTGTCTGTCTTTTTTCTGTTTCTTCTTAACCTGTTTCTCTTCTCACTTTTCTTCCATTATCTGGTCTAAGGATCTCCTGAAGCAGCAGACGGGTACCGAGAGACCAGAGGGGCTGCAGCTTTGGCTGCCGCTGAAACCAGAACCCGGGTGTGGGAAGAGTTCAAGGACGCTTTGGACAAAGACTTTCAGTTAGCCTCAAGGAATTTGTGTCCGTCCTATGACTCAGAAGGAAAAGCAGGACTTTGGGTCATGACAGGATGATGTTGCTTCAGCCCCTTTTCCTCTGCATAGAACCAGCTCGACTCATCTCGACTCGCTTTTTTGCATTTCCACCAGGTAAAAAGTACCTGGTTCTACTTTTTTTAGCTCCTGCTCCGTTGTGGTTCCAAGTGAGTCGAGCAGGTACTAAAAGGTCACATGAAACATTCCAGACCACTGATTGGTTGATGCCCAGCAGACACGGAGTATCCTGCACAGCACAAATCAATGGCCGCCACACTCAAAAGCTACTTTAGTGACCGTAACTTTTATTTTTTGCAGCTGCTATATTGAGGAGGTGCAGACATTCCTGTCTTAAACAGCTGATGAGAGGATCACCAGAGGTTGTGTGTCACGTTAAAGACTAGGCCAAGGCAGTTTCTACGAGAGAAGATGGATGGAAAACATATGGACTAAATAGAGAGGGGGGTAATCAGGGACAGGTGGAAGTAACTGGGGCGATCACAGAGACAGAAGAGACAAGGACAGGAAGTTCAAACCAAAATATGTCAAAATAAAACAGGAACTAACTAAACCAGAACCACAAACTATGACAAAATCATAATGTGGCTTTGAGGAGTATTCAGATGCAGATGCATTCACTTTTTTGATATTTAACTAATACAGGGCTAAATGAAATGAAATAGCATGTACATATATACATATATATATTTATATATATATATATATATATATATATATATATATATATATACATGAAATGCATGTAGTCTACATAACCATTAATGACAAAATGAAATATGTAAAGAAATTAATTAAGTTGATCAAAAATGTCCTAACTTTTAGTGCAGCAAATTTCTTCATATGATGATGATGTCTTAAGAAAAACGCTTAAAGAGTGAAAAAAGATGCTTTCAGAGTTGTTCAAACAGTTTCATTATGTGAATCAGATGTT
>CM075185.1:31460873-31478373 GCA_037577475.1 Chaunax sp. Z400
AATGAAAACCAACCTGTCTATACTGACGTCATTCAGGCCTCAGCATCAGGAAAAGTTTGATCTTAACAGAATATTTACTCCATTTCAGCTGTTTTCTAAACCCACATCTCAAACTGGAGTCAGCTGCTGAACTACACTGTATTCATAGATTCCTATAGTTCTTATATGCAGCACCTTTTTGTCCTGCTTAAACCACCTCCACACACGGACCAAGTCACACATAGAAACTGAAGTTGTGCCAGAAGCTCCTCTCTGTTACTTCTAAAACTGTTGGACAGCATATGTCTCCTGCTTTATGTAAACCCCATTCAGCCATGCCTCAAAATCACATTTTCAATGAGAACAGAGAACATTTATGAGCAATGAAAGTGAAAGCAGCTTTATGGTGTGAGCCTCTGAACAGAAACATGAAGCTCAAACATTCAACTGAAGGAAGAAGAAGAAGAAAATCTTCATGACAAAGCATCTCATAAACATGTCAGCCTGGAGGTTCAGGTCTGTGGAGCAGCAGCCAGGCTGCTGATGGTCCACATCAGGGACCAGAGCAGGACATGACAGAGGAACAAACCTGTCAGCTGCTCCCCTCTGCTTCACACACAGTGAGTGTGAGACTGTAAACACAGACGCCAACACTGAGACATTCACAGCTGAAATGCACTGAGTCCCATCAGGATTAGGAGGATCACATCCTCATCCACATGCAACATTCATCTTTCAGACAATTAAATCCACATTCTTTGAAAAGGGGGTAAACAAATCCAAGATGAGATAAAAGATGCCAAACTGAAGAATTTAATCTACAAAAGAATCCAAATAAATCTATAATAATAAATATAAAAATTGAAAAAGATCTAAGGAGAAAATATGTATTTGTCTGTTATTTCTTCAAATGAAAATAAAAATGTTAAAAAATGAATAAATTAAAGAAAAAGCCAGAGGAACAAAAAGCGGCTCCGGTAAAAACCCGCAGGGACAGAGATAGAGAGAAATCCAACAGCTGAAAGAGAGAGGAAAGGAAAATGGAAAGAAGGAAACCAAAGCAGCCACAGAGAAAGACTGAGGAGGAGAAGAGGAAAGGACTGACCTACCAGAGGAGGCAGAAGCGCTCAAAGCTGCTGAGGAGCGGAGAGAGGAGCAGGCGGGCGGTGAGGCTCGGTGTGCTCCCGGTAACCGGCTGAAGCTCCGACTGAGCTCCGGCTGAGGGGCGGGAATGATCAGCATCAGAGCCCCGACTGGAGCGAACCACTGAGCTCTGGCAGGTGGGGGGGGGGCACCAAAAAGTCCAGAGACGGACCCTGAGAGGCTCAGAGATGGACATCGAATCCAAAAATGAACTTAGGACACACGAGCCTGGTTTTCTAACTGGTTATCAGGATAAGTTTTAATTCATATTATATATTAATATTATAATAACTGCCCTGCTGCCCACCATCATGAACACCTGCACCAACTAAACCTGCAGGTTTTAACCAGCTCCAAGTTTTCATTATTTCAGCCATTTGTCTGTCAGTGAAAAAAATATGCAAACATACAGTAACAAATATTACATAGCCTCAACATTCTGACATCAAATGACGTAAAGGAGCAGATCTGTCATATGTGACGTCACGTTTTACAGATTCTTTAAAGAGAGGATGAAGTTAAGAGGAAGGAACTTCCATGTTTAGGCTACCAAACACGTCTTCACTGATGAAGAAAAGCCATCGGCAGAATATTTGATCAGGGCTGCTGATGCATAGTATAGACTCTCCACATGAGGTAAGCAGGTAGGAATGAGGATAAGTTAGACATTTATACTGGTGTCAAGGTCCAAAATAATAAATGAGAAAATATAAAACATTTCTAACTTTTTATTATCTTATTTACAGGTGAGAGAACTTGTGTATCAGTAAAATATGGGTGCAAACATCCAGCTTATCCAACACACACACACACACACACACACACACACACACACACACACACACACACACACACACACACACACACACACACACACACACACATCAGTGTGTAACAATACAGGAAACACTGAGCAGAAAAATAACATCATTGGATGAACCTTGGATGAAATCAGTGTACATCCATGTAAGTGTTGATTGGTTTAACACATGAGCTTTAATGCAACACAATCAACCTGTAAACAACAGCCTGTAACCACAAAACATAAGAATGAAAACATCCATAACGGCTGAGGTGGCATTAGCATGAACATCTGTTGAAGTCTGCATAAGAAATGAGTTTTGATTGGCTGAAATATTTATAGACTGAAATATTTTGATTTTCTCTGATCGCTATATGGTTAAATTAGTGCTTACAACCTGAATACTGACAAAAATGTGGTTTTAATGTAACTTCAACTCGTTTTGTTACCATGGACCAAACATTGTCTCCAACCAAACTAATGCAAACCAATGTTTTCCCATTTTGAATCATAAATGGATCATATTGAAGCAAGCTTAGAAACAATACACAGATATCTGTCTACCACAATAGCAATCTTGTTTTCTGCATGTTCCTGGAGAGGCTCAAGGCCAGGACCTTCTGGGCTTCATGGACGAGATGATCCCACTTCTCCTCAACAAAGAGAACTTCCTAACAATGTTCATTTTTAGCAGGCTAGCTGTTCTCTTACTGTATGTAGGATTTTTAAAAATGCTTCTTTTACAGTTAGATGGAAAATGTCACATTCACTTATTCATCAACATTTCTCTATGAATGAGTGCGTTCCTCCTTTACAGGCTAGTTTTTAGTGCCTTCATTGGATTAAACCTCAGAGGGGAACTAAGGCCACCTGACTGGAACAAGGAATCCTCACCTCTCTCTGACACAGTGTGATGGACTTTGAGTGGAGCTTCACAAACCTTTGTTATGGTGTCTCTTCCTGTTTCAGACAGAGATCTCTAGCCTCCACTGTAATTGATCATTTTCTCTCTCTCACCCTTCGAGCTGTCTGGACATAATGGTGCCAACTCTCAATCACCATAGATGAGGACTGGCATTATTCTGCACATGGTTAATGTTTGCAGCTGTTTTAATTGTACAGTAAGCCCACGGAGAAGGTATGCAGGTATGTTTGTTTATTGACTATATTGTAAGTCAGATTAATACTTTTTGTTATATAATGCTTTCTGTCCCATGAAGCTGTTGCTTGCCTCATCCTCTTCTGTAACTAAAAGTAGTAAAAAAGTCATTGTGCAGTTAACAGGATCCTGTATCAATATAAAGACGAAAGAAAATGTTTCAGTGGTGTACCGTTACATATACACTTAGTAAAGTTTCATGCACAGTAGCAATACTGTAGAAATGCAGTATATTAGTGGCAGGTCACTGCAGTTCAAATGGCTGCAGAGTCTCAAGCAAAGGATGTTCTGGTGTTTGTGGGAAGAAGAGAAAAGAAACAGGATCAACTTTATTCTGCAAGAAGCTGTTAGAAGAAAAAAACTACTTTAGTTTAGAAGAAGTGACAATGACAATAAGACTCATAAAGGGTTTTCATTGGACAACATGTAGATCACATCATTTGAATGGGTAGATATTTATTAGGTGATAATCAGGGTAGAAAAGCCAACGTTCTTTAAACTCTGCATGGATCAAACATACATAGAGACTTTCTCAGTGTGGAAATATCAGACATCATAAAGCCTGTAAATCATGCAAAACAAATGACACAAAGAGACAACAGTCATATAGACCAGATGACTGAAGGAAAATCCACCACAGCCTCTCATTCATTTCAACTCAGACCCTGAAGTTATTTGTTATATTGAGCAGCAAAGTTTGAAACTCTTGACATCCTTTAAAAGCCAAAGAGCAGTCTGTTGCACAAACCCACTAACACCCACATCTGTGAACACAGTTCAGACACAGTGAGACATGTGTCTTCTGTGTTTTGCTGTGTGGCTAGTTTCTCTGTTTTCTCCGTCAAGGTCAAAGAAAGTGTCTGGAGAAATGAGGATGAGTGAGGGAGAAACAAACAGAGAGAAAGCTGCACTCAGACAGACGGAGAATCAGAGAATCTGAAGCACAGAAGATAAACACAGCTGTGACTGGATGATGAGGATCAGTCCAGAGACTCTCATCTCACATCAAGGTTTGAACTCTTTTTACTTTAGTGGTGGGCAGAGGCTCAGCTGGTGCTCGGGAACAAATGTTAGCTAGCTTAGCACACCTGAGCTCGGCAGCATCTAAAGAACATGAACACACATTAAAGCACCGCTAATACAGGAGGAGACAGAAAGTCATGGACATGAAGGCTTGAAGGATGACTGTTGCACAAGTACAGTATGTACTGTTGTGACGCCTGTAGGTCACAGTCTGCAGATCAAGGTCATGAAAATGATCCTTCTGATTGATAGCAGGTGGTTGAAATCATAGATTAGTACAGTACAGGACCATGTGATCAGCTGATCAGTTTTCCAGGATGTGGGTGGGACAAGGAATATGAACAAGGGAATCCCCGATCGCTACCATCTCAGGAGGTTTGGGAACGACCCCGATGTGAACTCCATCGCTGACTACAGCTCTGTCTGTGAGACTGAAACCAACCTCATCTTCCTCTCATCCCATAAACCACAACCATGGAAGAGTTACAGTCTTTAATTAATCAATTCAAGTCTTTGTTGTTAGACACAGACACAACGTACACAGTGATGGTAACAAACACTGCTTCTTGTTCTAGTACATGTTGCACATTGTGTATTTAGACCATGCTAGTGCAACTGTTCACTGCTAATGTGCAGCCCTGTGTTTAACCCTGCCTCTTCATTTGTATTTTCTGTATGGCCCAAAGCACCACCTATTTGAGGAATGTGTGCAAAATAAATCTCAATGTGTCATTTTCTCTTAGCACCAGTCAGATAATTAGCTAACAACATGCTACATAAGATGTTATGTGAATGCCCATGTTTAAAAAAAGTATCTTTTTCTTTTTAATGACTTTTTAGGTGAGTAGAAAAAAGGCTGTTGGCAGCAAATATATTCCAATCATGATGTCTTTTTGTCAGAAACTATTGAAACCTGTCATAACTGACTATGAATCATAGATAAAACTAGATCCACACAGGATTCATTCATAATCACAACTTTGCTTTGTTTGAGGACATGAAAATAATATTCTGGTTTAAATGTGATTATATTGTACAGTGAGCAACTTTTGATTTAATCAGTTTATTATTCAAACCAAAAAGATTTCAGAAGTCACAGAAAGGAAAGGTTAGAATTCTTAACCATACACTCCTCCTTCATGCTCATATTGAATTATTTCCCTCAGCGCTGCTGTGAAACAGGAAGCAAGCATTAAAAAGACTTATTTGATTTTCCTCAGTGAGAGTCTGATATTGAAGCGCTGCTTGTCTGAAGCTGCTCTCCATTCAAGTTACTGGAGGAGTGATAGAAAGAGTTTGTAAATGAAACCTACATTATGAAATATATACAGGCCTATACATTATGAAATATATATGTGCTGATGTGTGTTTTACATCCATCTGTGTTTTTACTTCTGACTGAACTTTATTTAGTGATAAAACCATCGAGTGTCTCTGATTCTGACTCTACAGCAGGATGAAAGTTTACGTAGAAATCTGAACCTTTTTCTGCTGAGAAATTCTTTATAAATACCAACGTTTGTGGTGAAAGATGTTTACACACATTTCCCCCCCGTTTTGTGTCACAGCTACATAATCTGGTGGCAGTCAACCAGTCAGTGTCTCCTCCCCTGGCTTCCACACTATTTTGGGGTTTTATATTTAGTTTAGTTTGTCTTTATCATAAGCTGCTTTTATTCATGTAAAATTAACTTACTTCTAGTGACACCTTATGTGTGTTCTCCCCTCCTTTGTCCAACTTTGAGCCAGGTTTGTGACAAACTGGGATCAAATGAACCATGTTTTATTTTTTATTTATTTTTTTTAGTTAATTTGGCCCAGTTTGGTTTGTGTTGATGCTTCCTCCTGTCACATTGTCCTGTCACTTTGTTACTTGGTATGTAGGCATTAGGTAACGGTTATGGTATGTTTTCAAATTTGCAGACTGCTAACTTGTTCAAATCCAGATTTGGGGAATATAAGACATGAGTTTTTTCATCCTTTGTCCTTTTTGTTTTGTTGGTTCAGATTTGTGAGTGTTAGTCCAATAAGCATTTTACTTGAAGGTGTCCTCATCATTACTGGAGTATTTCCCCATCAGGCTTTGTAAAATAAAATCTGTAATAGTGACTTTGTTGTAGTTTGACCTCTTAAAGTGACAGTGGGTAGAGATATATGCATATATACGTCTGTGGCTGTCTGGACCCACTGGTTTACAGGGAATCAGTCCCCACTATCAGTAGCTGCCTGGAGATGCGGTTGAGCTTATTTAATTGTCTGGATGTTAGTTAGTCTAATAAGGAAGACTCTGCTTTTTGGTTTTGATAATGTACAAAGGGATCAAACGCTTCAGTTCTTTCATATCAGATGATGCAGATGCAGATGTTAACCTGATGCATTATTTTTGTTTCTGGTGAAATACTGTAAATACTAATATTAAGGCACTACTAGTGTATAAGTAGTCAGTTTAGCAGGGTGTATCCTGATATAACTGGGAAAGTAGCAAAATAAAACTCTGGGGCTGAGTAGACCACTTTAAAATCACCATTTTGTACCAGCAGCAAACCCCATAAGAACTTGTAACAAAATAACTCTCAGACCAAAAGGCATGCATGCTCTAGTTTTTAAATCTTAGTAAAAAGTCTGGTTTTTTATCATATCTGTGTAAAAGTTTAGACGTCCAACCGTGTGGATGTTGTGTCTGTGTCGCAGACGTATAAAGAGCTGCAGGGTTGTGTAGAGCTGTGTGTTTATTAAGAACACAATCACAGTCAAACTATCAGAAAATAACTTTTTATTCCTCAGATCCACTGCCAACAACCACCACTGCTCCGTGGAGCTGAGGAGGAGGAGTCCTCCTGCAAACAAACCCTTCTCCAGTCTTTCATTTAAAAACTGAATGTATACTTTGTGTAACTGCCCTGTGATTTGGATCTGTTCCACAATTAAAAGGCTTCTTTGAAAGCTAGAGACTGAGAATTCCACTTTCTGTGAATACTATATGGCAGAGTGATGTTTAACACAGAAAGGTAAACTAAAATTAAAGCTTATGAACTGGTGGAGTTTGTTTTCACAGATGAGGCTGTGGTATTCAACATAACATGCTGTAAAATAATCACCTGATGAGAATTTGTCAAGCAAACTATTTCTGAGGCTTTTTGGGGATGTTGTGGGCGATATTTTGAAACTGAATGGTAACAAGCTCCACAATCTTATTGGACTACGTTTCCCTTTGTTTTACCACACACCCTGAAAAATGTCATTTCACTTACATGATTTCACCAAATGGCCCAAAAAAGGGTTTCATGGGACCAAATGGTCCGATTTGCTCAACAGAAAATAATATTGAAGAAAAGGCAGCAGAAACATCCTGAGAGCTGGACCCAGCATGTGGTCCCTGACGGGTAGACCCTCTGACCCAACAGTCTCCTGATCCTCATGTGAGCAAATTCACCGATGAGAAGGAGGAGGGCTGCTCTTCATACCTCAGACATCATATGTTTCCTGGGACCTCCTAAAAATGGCTCACTAGATCTCTGTCACACCTCCGTCAGGTTTCAGTCTCATTGTAACACTTCACACATTTCATCTCTAGTTTCCTCCAACATGTTCACCCCCCTGATGCAGAGCTAAATACTTTGTTGGTTTTTGGAGAGAATCATGGTTTAACTATGTAATAAGTATGTTATTTACATAAGTTACACATGTCAGCTTTGACTTTTGGTTACTCACCACTGTCTTCAGTAAAAGCCTGTCTTAACCATCCAACCACCCCAACCTTCTCTCCACTGAGACCTTTCTGGCTACACTAGAGGAGCCTCAGGTATGATACTGGAGAGCAGATTGAAAACCATGACCTACTAATATCAGTTAATGTTTAGTTGAAACATAAGGAAACACGTCCTCCCCTTTCCTTCAACTATTCCAAATAACAGATCTGGAAGCAGCAGCTCTGATGGAGTGAGACGATGCGGATGGATGGATGGATGGATGGGTGGATGGATGGATGGATGGATGGATGGATGGATGGATGGGTGGATGGATGGATGGATGGATGGATGGGTGGGTGGATGGATGGATGGATGGATGGATGGATGGATGGGTGGATGGATGGATGGATGGATGGGTGGATGGATGGATGGATGGGTGGATGGATGGAGTCCTGTGAGACGTTTCACAGACATCTTTGTGTTTCAGTTGTATTACACTGTGGGTGTTGAACGTTTGTGGGAGGCAGATATACATGGAAATTGAAAAAAGTAACATTTTATTGCAATGTTAGGAAGAAATTTGCTCCTAAGTATATATAATTGGGACTTTGGGTAAATAATGACTTTAATACCTTACTTAACCCCTGCACTGGCTATGCAGGAGATTCTGGGGTCAAAACAGAGATATAATAACCTTCTCTCCTTACTTTACCCCAATTAGTGAATTTTCCACAAACTCTGAAAAGCAGGAAGGAAATCCTACTTCTTAGCTTTTGCCCCTGAAAGCTTCCTAACAAGTTGTTGCTCCAAATATTATGGCTGGTACGGCAACTTCGGTGCTTAATGAGCTGAGGAAGTGTTGTGTAAGCAAGCGGGCTGTGTCTGGTGTGGAGATCACTTTATAGCTTTAATCCACCATAATACCCTGCTGCTGGTTTCCTTTGCATCAGGTAACAGTTGTGGGATGGAAATCAGATTCCCAGGCAGGATGAGAACAGTCATATTCAACGTGCTAGATGGTAGGAACATGTGTAAATCATCATTTATCACATCCAAAGCCACAATGATTAAACATTTCACGAGTTACAGTAGATATTTGGACAATGCTTAGTGAACCTGGTTGGATGGCACACTAGGGAAATGTTCTGGGTCATGTCTGTCATCCAGCAGTGACTACCATCTGAGATGTCTGTTTTGTGATGACCTACATGCAGTCTTGTGTCGGACCTCAGTCTTCTCAAATGCAATCAGAAAATGCATCAAGTCAGATTTGGATGGTTGATTAGTGGATATTTTTGCAGGTCAGGTGGTGCATGTTGGCTCTGATAAACGACCGGACGGGAGCACAGGTTGGACAAAAATCCTGTTGTGCATAACAGCTCACTTCAACCTCAGTTTGTAGATGTAGCAGTCGCATGTCCTGCCAGCACTCTAGTGGGTTCCTCAGTGATGACAGCAGCGATGATGATGTTTGGTAACAGATTTTATTTTAATGTTAAACATAAAATAAACTCAACTTAAACCAGCTTTTCAGCTTCACTAACAAAGTCTAAAACAATAAGACGCTTTCCAGCGCCAGTCCCAGAAGCGTCCCTTTTCAGTCTCGTTAGGCTGAGACTCTTCCAGTCGGTCTTTTCAGGTCGACTACAGCAGACAGCCTGTAACGGCAGCCGTCCCAGGTCCACCACGCTCCACGCTTGAACTCTCGTTACTTCTTTCATGTAATTCTTCTTCCAGCAGACTGGTGTGATGGCCAAATTCCAAAAAAATGACTCAACAGCAAGGATAACACCAACAGAACAAAGTCCCAAAAAAGTCCAAAGTTTGCTTGAAAGTTGAACGTAATTCACAACAAAGTAGCAGACAGCAGAGCAAACACCGTCACACAAAACAGGACATGAAAGAGAGAGTCACAAACTCAAGGCATCAAACTAATGGATTTGGGAATTACAATGTCCAAAAGGCAACTGAGACATTAGGAATGTCTGGAAAATCAGTAATAGTTGTGGGGCTAGTGTGTGATGAAAACTAAGACAATCTGACAAAAGTCTATTCAGTGAATCACATGCTTGTTTGTCTCAGTAGTTTAGAGCTTGTGAATAGAAATTACAGGGTTTTTTAAATTATGTGTTTTCTCTGCATTGATCTATCCCTGAGGAGCAGTGCTGCCTTTACGGTGCCCGGGGAGCAAATTGGGGTTCAGTATTTTTGCTCAAGGATACTTCGTCTTGTAGACTTGCAGGGGCAGCCAGAATGGTGGGTTTCATCTTATTTAGAAGATCCTGAAAAGGAGTTGGGCCATGAGCCAACCACCACGTCGCTAACAGATATCTGAAGGTGTCCACTATGTAGTGCAAGAGAACCCCTAGTGATTCCTCTTCAAGTCCATGATGTGAAGACCACACCATGAAAATTACATGTAGATCCATTGATGTTTGTCACAAAAAGCATACTTCCTGTTTCCAGCAGGTAGCACTAACACTGTAAATGCATAATGACATGTGGACGTCTCCGGGCTGGGACCCATATCCAATGTGAAGTTCAGGGCGGACTGGACCATGGATAGTGCAGTTATAAGAACTTTGTCACCGCCACAACGAATAAGACTCCAAATCTAAGCAGCTCTAAAAACCACTTAGACTAAACCCACAACTGATCACTAACACAGCTCTATTTCATGGTTTCATCTGTAAAAGGCTCTGAATAAATCACAGTGGTGAACACAAACACAGAGAGACAGAATACATTAAACATGTCAGCATGCATCGTATGTAACCAGGATCTCATTGTTCTGGTGTGAAGCTGAGACTCACATCTGCTGAACATGACAGTTTAATTTTCTTTAGTTGACCTTTTCATACAACATATTCACTGATAAGCTCAGGTAGACACACACACACACACACACACACACACACACACACACACACACACACACACACACACACACACAAACACACACACACACACACACACACACACACACACACACACACACACACACACACACACACTCTTTCTGCCATCTAACCTCACAGCACCACAATAATGCACTATAAACTATTACATGCAAACACAATGTGATAACAACCAAACCATTTACAAAGAGATTCAATAGTCAATAGTGTGTAATACAGCATATTACAGTACATTTGTTATGTTGCCAAATAATAATAATAATAATAATAATAAATAATAATAATAATTTGAGGTTTAAAATTAAATTAAATTGTTTTTAAGGGTATTAGAATATACATGTATTCCTCCTATCATTCTTTAAGGTACTGCAAAGATTTAATGTCAGATTTGTGCAGTCAGTTCCAGTCTGAGTTGTATGAAGTAAAAGACATTAAGAAGAAGGGTTTGAAAATGTTCAGCTGTCTCTGCACTGTAAGTTTTTCCTGTTTTATTTAAACTGATACAAATGAGACCATGGGTCCCATTTGATAAGATTTTGTCCCAGGGCCCTGCATCTGATACAGATTTAGCTTTTTATTACACAGTCTATAAAACCCATGTTTGGAATAGACATGCATGCTTTCATTGTGTTACTCATTAATGGATGGATGGATGGATGGATGGATGGATGGAGAGTGAAAATGAATTATTCCTCTTATGGCTGCAGATCCACAGGAACCCCCTCCAGAACCCCCTGAGATCCCCTGGACTCACTTAGAGAACACTGTTGGAGACCAATGCTGTATGTATGTAAAAATGGAGCCTTGTTTGCACAAAGATGGGAGAACACTATGTTCATAATGAGCACTGCTCCACACTCTGTGTGATCCACAGCCAATATGTTGTTATTCTGACCTGCTAACAAACCTCATGGTATCTCTGCTTCTCCCAAACTCACATCAGTCAGCAGGAAACCAAACAATCTTAATAATACAGTTGGCCAGTTATCAAAGGGCTCATTGAAGGAAATGAAAGAAAATATATTCCTGTAAATGTTTACTGTTCACACTCACACTGGTCCTCTGGTCCTCTGTAGCTTAGCAAGCTTCCAGGGCTTTTAATAAACTACAGCAGACCAAACCCCATCAAGTAGATCCCCAGATAATTAAAGGAAAAATTAAGAGTCAGTCAGTAGATAAAACTAACTAACTAACCCCATGCTGATGGAAAGTCAGGTAAAGTTTCTTAGTCCACAAACAGAGCTTCACAGCGAAACAGCAGCATTTTACCAAACCACTGAAGATGTAAATGAATTTCATCAGTGACTCTGTAGAGCCTGTTATTTACAGCCTTTATTGAGCTGAATGTTTTCACTGTAGCCTCTGAGCTTTGAGCGGACAAATGCTGCTGGATGAGATCCATGAGAAGTTGCAACCTGCAACCCAAAAAATAAAAAAAAATAAAAAAATAAAAATAAAAAATATGTATACTGAGCAACAGTAAAAATGTATATTCTTTTTTATGTCATGTCAGCTTGTTTATATTAAATATCAAATGTTCACCCGTTAGCCAAAACAGAAAAATTAGTGTGTAGCACTGTTGTATCACAGCAAGAAGGTCCTGGGTTCAGATCCACCTGAGGACCTGGGACTTTTCTGTGGTTAGTCTCCATGTTCTCCCCGTGTCTGTGTGGGTTCCCTCCATGTTCTCCTCATGTCTGTGTGGGTTCCCTCCATGTTCTCCTCATGTCTGTGTGGTTTCTCTCCATGTTCTCTCTGTGTCTGTGTGGGTTCTCTCCATGTTCTCCCCTGTCTGTGTGGGTTCTCTCCATGTTCTCCCCTGTCTGTGTGGGTTCTCTCCATGTTCTTTCTGTGTCTGTGTGGGTTCTCTCCATGTTCTCTCTGTGTCTGTATGGGTTCCCTCCATGTTCTCCTCATGTCTATGTGGGTTATCTCCAGGTTCTCTCTGTGTCTGTGTGGGTTCTCTCCATGTTCTCTCTGTGTCTGTGTGGGTTCTCTCCATGTTCTCTCTGTGTCTGTGTGGGTTCTCTCCATGTTCTCCCCTGTCTGTGTGGGTTCTCTCCATGTTCTCCCCTGTCTGTGTGGGTTCTCTCCATGTTCTTTCTGTGTCTGTGTGGGTTCTCTCCATGTTCTCTCTGTGTCTGTGTGGGTTCCCTCCATGTTCTCCTCATGTCTATGTGGGTTATCTCCAGGTTCTCCCTGTGTCTGTGTGGGTTCTCTCCATGTTCTCCCTGTGTCTGTGTGGGTTCTCTCCATGTTCTCCAGGTTCTTCCTCCCACCAAAAACATCAGTATAGATGAACTGGTGACTCTAAACTGACTGTAGGTCTGAATGTGAGTCTGAATGGTTGTTTGTCTTTCTATGTGATGAACTGATGACTTGTCCAGGATGAAACCCGCCTCCCACCTCAAGTCAGCTGGGATAGGCTCCACCCCCTGTGACCCTACACAGGATAAGAGGTTACAGAAAATGAATGAATGAATTATTATTATTTTAAATAAGCTCTCCAGTTCTCTGTCGGGGTATGAATCCATTTTTGTTTCCTCTTTCTTTCCTGTGTTTCTGTTTGATGATTAGGTAAATTAACACTAAGAGCTTGTTTTGTTTGTTATTGTGAGTAAAGTAAATTAATTCCTTTTGAACTGCAGATTGCTGTGACACTGGTCATCCTGGGAGTTGGAAAGAGGGAGTCACTGCTCAGGTTCTCCTAGACTGGGCATAATATCTCCTACAGGGGTGGAGAATCCCATGTTACTCAAAGGAGGAGTCACCACCTCCTTTCTAAACCATCTCTGGATCATATTTAAACAGTGAGGGAACACCGACACTCCATCCTCATCTTTTCCACAAGTCTGTCTCTAGAAGAATATAATGGTTTGTTCTGGGTTGGTTGGTTTGTGCCCCTAAAATCTTGTAGAAATCCTGAGAATGACATTTTTAACAGTTATGGCTTTCTTCATACTTTGAGCTACATACAGTAGCCGCATTTAAAAATAAGACTAACAGTTACTATGGGTTTTTTTTTATTTTCAAAATACCAAACATTAACATTTCATCATTTGTTTCTTACAGACACTGATATTTTTCACAAAAAAACCCAAAAACAAACCTTAAAGGCATGAGGAAAAAAAGCTAATTTTCCAGTTCAGGATTCCAGCATCTAGAGAAATCCTCTGCAAACAAATGTTGACCATTTGTAAATATCCTGTGGTGAAATAATGCTGGGCTGTGATGGATGAGCCTTAATCTCTGGTGTTGGAGCTGGTAGGAGCACAGAGTGTGTGTCCTGCCACAGTAAAGGATAATGTACAGTATTCAGTCCTCGACTGCTTTAAAGGGTCATTTCAGGGCTGCTGAGGGTGAAAAAGAGGAATCCAGATGGAGTTAAGGTGAGCAGTAAAGTTAAAGGTCAGGGCTTCATTCAGTCTCTGCACACACTGAACCTTTAACCTCTTTCAAACACACACATACATGATGCACCATCTGCTATAAACTTAAAGGAAGCTTCATCCTCGGGACTGACTGGTAAAAAAAAACAGTTCAGTATTTCTGTTGATAACGGAAAGATTGTTCTTTCTTTTCTTTCTTCTTTCTGTTACCTCTTCTGGATGGATTACTGCTGAAGACACCTCAGCAGATTCAAACAAGGAGCATGGAACTGACTTGAATGAAAGCCTACAAGGATATTAAAGATGAGCGATGACAAAGTTTGATACCTGCAACGGGATCCTGGACCCCCAGAACCTTATCCCGGAACCCAGTATCTGGTTGGATCCAGCACCTCCTTTGTCTCTATCGGGTCCTTCTCTTTTTTGGAAAGTGCTTTGAGATAACTTTGATCATGATTTAGCACGATAAAAATTTAACTGAATTGAATTGAACTGATTCAGTTTAAACAAAAAGAACATACGTATAAATGTGACACATTAATGAGACACATCAATGCAGCAGTGATGGATTCTCTCTTAAAGGGATCCTCCCCTTGATCCGCATCCACAGCTATTTTTAATGGGTTCTTTCCTGACACAGGTAGTGCTTTTTGCGTAATCACACAAACAAATACACTAAGCAACAAAATCCTTAAACGCACAAACGTTAATGGGTTAAAACATAACCTCCTTGGGGGGGTGTAATTAAGAATTCATAGGAACCAGAGTGGGTCCCTTTAGTGTGAGGGACCCTATAAGATGGCAGTGTGCTCTCAGATGTCAGACCTTCAACAAGACAATAAAGTTTGGTTGTATTTTTGATCCAAAATTAGGGGCTTACTGTCTTTAGTACCTACAGTATGTGAAATGAATACTTAAGGCTCTATCGAGAGGCCCCGTTTCCACAGCAACGTTTCAGCTGAAAACGGAGAAGTTTATTCCTCTGCGTTTTTAAAACCTTCTGCGTTCACACGGCATCGTTTCTGAAACAATGTACACACAGATCTGCAAACACAACTGAAAACACTGTCGTCTGTTTACCGAGGCAGTAGATGATGGTGTAACTTTTCAAAATCAACACCACAGAATAAGATCTCAGTAGTGGTTCAGCAGATCTACATTAGAGGAGCGTTAATAAACTCAACAGCTGCACAAACAGAACCAGACAGTCTGACGTTGATATTTTGTTGTTGTTCTGGTCATAGTAGGCTGTTTACTGTCTGTGTACGAGACAAAGGCTGGCAGGAGCCGTAATAGACATTTTATTTTATTTATTTAACCTTTATTTAACCAGGAAAAAAATAACCCGTTCAGATCAAGGATCTCTTTCACGAGTGTGACCTGACCAAGAAGGCAGCAGCAGACGTCAGGTGTGCACAAAGCGTGGCTGTGTCCTCATCGTTTTTAGTCGGAGTTTTGCCCGTTTACTCGACAACGGGACAGTGGTGTTTTTAAAAGTCTCCACTCAGGAGCCCGTTTTTAAAAGTCTGCGTTTTCAGTCCCCAAAAACACTGTTCTCATATAAACAGACGGCCAAAACACAACAAAAAGTGTCTGTTTTTGGGTGAAACAGTCGTCATGTGAACAGCCCCTGAGTGTGGGCCGAGTTGTCATTGCATTGTCATTTATTGTGAGGTGTGGTCAAGTGAACTGTTGCCTCATTAGACTGAAGTCAGCGGTTCTATGTTTTTCCAGCTAGTTAAAGAGAGTATCAGACAGCAGGATGTGTCTATATTAGCAGGTTCTAAGCACCAGTATACTCTGCTTGTTACACAATAGTGATGCATGGTTTGGATATGACATCATCATCATCATCATCATCCTCATTTTCATCCACCTGCCACACATCCACACTGACTATTTCCTAACATCAGAACTGGGCCTCACTTTATATCCTCATCAGGACCTCCAGCTACATCTTTTCTGAAACATTTGTAGAACTGCTGCTCAGTCTGTACCTCACACCTGAATCTCCCAACACTTTTCTATGTATCCCTCCTCCAACACACACACACACACACACACACACACACACACACACACACACACACACACACACACACACACACACACACACACACACACACACACACACACACACACACACAGCTTTTCCCATGGAGTGATTAGTATCTGAAAGTCCCCCAGAGTCTGTCATGTCTTGTTAACACCTCGTTTTCTCCTCGTTAGGCTGGGATCAAAGACAGAAGGCTAATTATGAAGGTTCACACCACTGCAGACGAACACACAGCCCCAGTCCTCACTCTGCTGCAAGAATGGGCCCACACTACAGGAGTTTACAAATCTTCACCGGTTTCATCTCACACAGATTGTTGGAATCTGAAACATGCACAAACTACAACAGTCTAAAATAATGGGGCTTCGCACACGACAGGATCTCATAAAGACTGTCACCAGAGGGAGCTGTGAATGCACCGCCTCATGTGATCTCTGGAGGACCAGCTGTGTCATGTAAACAAAATGACTGATGAAGTTGCCGTGGCGATCAGCCTGCTTTGCCCACTGCAAAAAATAGTAGCTAAAATACAAGAAATAATCACTAAATGTGATGAGAAAATGGCTTAATACTAGTGGAACTATCTGTCAATGCAGCAAGACAAATTTACTCGTCAGGAAATCTTTTAAAAAGTTGGTAAGTCTAGAAATAAGTATGCTAGGTTTAAAAAATAGTAAATTATTTTTAAAAGAAGATAATTATTCTCGTGTTTCCAGTTTAAGATTTAAAATAGTCAAGTACAGAACAATTTGCAGTGAGACCATAAGAAAAAAGAGCAAATGGTTGGGACGACACACACGGGCTGGTTATCCTTCAGAGGGAGCTGAGATGAGATTTTAGCTGTCTGGATAATATACAGTATGTCAACAGTAACATCAGCTGCTCCAGTATGTCTCTCTCACTGGCTATAGTGACGTAATCATCCAGATTTGCACTCCTGAAAATCAAATGTTTGAAAATGATCAGAGAGGCTTTGATTGAACATCACTGATCAAGTTTTAGACCCGTTTCATCTAGTACTCACACACAGAGCTTCTGTATATACATTGCCTCACTCCACTCTCATAGGCACTAATACAGTCACATACCTATGACACACACACTCATACACCTTTAAAGTCCCAAACCCACACTCACTGAGCACTGAACCTCACCTCAGAACCACACAGAGGCACAGTTATTATCACTGCTCAACCCCACCACCACCACCACATCACCATGTTTCAGCAGGCTGTCAAGCATGTGTTAATTTCATCACACACTAATTTCTTTCAACATAACTAAACAGATAGTGGCATGCAAAGATCCGCGTGTGTTAAAATGTACTTATAGTACATAGCAG
>CM075185.1:31480873-31483373 GCA_037577475.1 Chaunax sp. Z400
CAGCATTTAAGTGCAAAATGACTACTTTCCTACTACAATGAGATTTTCAGAGGACAATCAGTACATGCTGTATATATATTTACACAATATTCAAGCATTTCTTTATCTGTGCTCTGTGGCAATTATTAATCCATGAAAGACGCACTGTGATGCAAGTGCACCATGCATATTCAATGTAACATGCTAAATCTCTTCACTGTACATGCAGCATTCCCTGCACGACACCAGAATACCGCTCATCCCTGTAGTGGTGTGTGTGGTGATGGAAACACGGGAGGTGTTCCTCAAGTGTGCAAACAGGCTAATCCTCAGCAGTGTGCTGTTAAGTAACTGCCCTGGAGCTACCGCAGCCAAGTGAGGCTGCAGCTGTGCACAGATCAGCACATTGGAGGTTTGATATAGCAGCAGAGCTGGTGGTATGGTATGTGCACCCACACACACACACACACGTGTGATTCACAAAACAAGGATCTTGGAAGAGCCCCAGGGGTTTAAGGAAGATTTACTATAGCAGACACCAAAGAGGTGCCAGAGCTCCCAAAGCCGGGCTCACAGGAGGGTCGGACAGATTTCATCTGATTTCACCAAGCTGTACCCCACACCTTACTCCACTTTAGAGGATTCTTCTACTTACAATACAATCATTTTTCAAAGTGTTCCAGTAATCCTTGCTGAAGTTCCCATTGTGGATGATAGTTGATCTGGGCATTCACAACCATTGGAGCTAAGGGAATGGGTATCTTGAGCCTATGGAATAAATACGTGGGTCCTTCAGAAGATGCCAGGAGATCTCAAAGACATTCAGTCAGAACTTTTTCTTCAGTGGCACCCAAGAGTCTGTGAAAGGTATCTGATGAGGTTCCCTAGCCTTCAGTGCAATATCATTCAGTCAGGAGAGATGAGTGACTCAGTTATTTATAATTGTTCATTACAGCAGATGATGTGTATGTGTAATTAGTCAGTCAGAAAGTCTTAGCTTGGAGTCCAAACACTGGTGGTGGCTGATGAGTCTGCTGAGAATGATGAGGCTGATGAAAATATGAAATTGGTGAATCTGTGAAGACTGGGCAGTGATGGAGAGGTGGAGGGGTGTGCATCACAGCAGCATGGATGAGCTAAAGAAACAGAGAAAAATCACTTTTTAAAAGGCAGCTGCAAGATGATTGGCTAACAGTGTAGGTGTGTCTGTGCTATTGGATAGATGAGAACAGCTGATGGCTGCTCCAGACCATGACAGCAGGACAGTAAGTCTGAGGATGTGTTGGAGGTGTGCATGAAAGGACGGTCTGAGAAATAAAATAAGAAAGAAAGTCTTTCTGACTGAACTTGCATTAGACTTTCATTTAAATTAGAGAAAATCACATAAATGGCATGTTTGTTGGTGGTATTACCTTTATTCTTAATCGCTAAAAAAAATTATTCTCCAGTAAAAAAGAAGATTAGTTTGATAACTTATGTGACGGCCCTTTTTTTTATGAAAATAATGACCGATAACTTCTTCACAAAGAGTGTCGTCTGGAAGTCCGGAAAAACAATAGAAAAACAATAAACAGCAACTTAAAAAGCAACTGATGTACAAATATTTGTCATCGTTCCATATTCACCATGAGGAATAATTGTACGTATGTTTACATCATGTCACAATATTTTTTTTCATGCACCATCACATCCTGTGGATCTGGGTGCTGAGTATGTATTTCATACTGTGCCATTTTCCTCAGAGCAGTTTCCATCCTGAGCTCCAGTCACGGTGTGAAGAATGTCTTTTGGTTTTGGAGCCTACATGCATTATAAATGGAGCCGGCTGCTTCCAGGTTCTCCTGGGAAGGAAACAAAAGCTGAAGGCTGTGATATGGTACCGAGAGAAGAGGATTTATCTGGATAGGACATCGACATAATGATAACATTTTAGCACACAACTGTCAGTCCTCACTTCCACCTTACCATTCAAAGGCATAATTACATGTACAGTAGGCTTAAGCTGGAAAGACAGTTTTGATGTGTGTCACGTTTGGAAGAGATTTCCTCCAAGAAAAAATATCTGCTCAAAAACTACAAAACTGTTTTCCATATTGGACAGTGGTGCTTTGTTAGACATGATGATCTGAAGGGAGTTACAGGGAGAGATTATAGATAATATCAAAAGATGAGCCTGAGATCGTAGGTTAATGTGAACAGAAATCGTCGCTGTAGCCGCAGAGCTAAACACTTCAGCATGTATCTCAGCTGGGTTTGTTTGATTTGAAACAAGTCTCCATCTTCTCCAGCTGGTTAACAGGATGCTGCTACGCTGTTTAGTTATGAAGCTCCAGAAATGTTTTGGGGACTAAGGAGCTGCAGACTTTCTCTCAGCATCATAATGACTGATTTTTTTATTTGTGGATGATCTGTTTCTTAATATCAAATGTTATTTATTTTAAATCATCATAAATATTCAAATCAGCCCTGTTAGCTGCACTTTTAATGAATAATAACTATCAAAACTAAACTATGCCATGAG
>CM075185.1:31488373-31578373 GCA_037577475.1 Chaunax sp. Z400
GCCATGTTTTTCGATATCTGATCACGTCCACTTGGATTTCAGTAATAACGTTAACATTCAGTGCAGCTAAATTCCATAAGAACTGAAGCTGAAGGAAACTAAAGCCTCATAATTCAGAGTAGCTCCTTCATGGACAGACTTTCGGTAACTTGTTATCTTGCATAAAAAGCTGAGCTTTTGTACATTTGTACAGAAATCACTGAAGCTGCTCCATTTGTCTCCTTCTACCTCAGATCTCTTGAATGTTGAGAATGAAGTTATCATTAAACTCCTAGTATTCAATAAAGTCATTGATATGTTGTTGTCACTGAATGGTTCAGTCTCAGTGACCCTGTTTCCTGTCCCATCTGTAGACAACTTAACCCCATCACACAGCTTCTTCAGGGCAGGCCTGGTGCACCTTTACTCCGCCCTGACGTTCTGTGAACACAGTGAAGGTGTAATGGGGTCTGTTTGTTCCACCTCTGCGACGACAGCAGAGGTAGTAACAGCACCAAAACGCACATCTGTGTGAACGCAGGGTGGAAAGGCAGGATGGGGCGGTGACGAAAAGAAAAAGAAAATCAGGACAATGTTTGGGAGCTCCTTATCATCCAATCAGAGGACGAGATCAACCATCATGTAACAGGAAGTTAAATAGTTTTTTGTCATGTTAATCCATTCTTTACAAAGTGTTGCTGGATGTATATGTTGGACGTCACACTAAACCTCCACGCTGCGGGGTTTAATGTCAGGCTTCTGATCTAAAATCACACACCGGAGCGTCGTTGTTTTGTTTAGTGTGAACAAACAAAGGTGTTGTAGAGAACAGACGTTGTTGTGCTGTTGGCTTATGTGTACCTTGACTGGATGTCACCCTGGTAACCCTACAGCTTAGTTGTTGTAAGGAGGACATCTTAATTATAGGGTCAATTCAGGAATATAGTGCATGTGTACAGAATGATCCCCTTCGCCGCTGCCTTTAACATAGTCCAGCTCCTACTCCTGCAAACCAAACTGACTGGAATGCAGGTTGACCCCAACCTATGAGAAGGTGGTGGAGACCAAACCAGAGCTAAGAAGATGGGCTGATAAGGGCTTCATTACACACCACTACACCACTATACCACAACACCACTACAAAAATGAATGTGTGTCTGCTGATGTGTAAATATTAGCCACGATAACTTTATACAATCATCATATGGATGTTTATCTGTCATCTGAATTTTCTGCTACTCCTGGACAGAAATCAATAAATGCACTTTGACCTCTCAAACGTCCTATTTTTGTTTTAATGTACAGGTTGTGTCATTCCCCTCTGTCTTCCAGCCTTCTTTGGTTCATCCCAAACATATAATTCTATCTTTCTTTATATATCTATCTAATATCTATAATATCTATCTTTAAAGTTTTAACTGCAGACAGACTCCTTGACAATCATGTTGAAAATAATTCTAACAAAGAAACAGCTTATGAGAAAGTCATGAAAGGCTCAATGTCACATTTGCAGGGCGTCTCTTAACAAGCTTTGCACCATGTTGCTCATGCCATGATCAATATAAGATGAGGGTCTACTCTGTGCTGCTGGGTCGGCTGCATGGTAACCAGAACATACAGGTCAGTCAGGGTCAAAGGTTCCTTCACTCATAACACCCTGCAGAAGTTTATTATTATTATCATATTCAAATCACTTTAACCTTTTTATTACTGAGCAGAAAGCAAACATCATGTATTTACATGATTGTGTTTTTGTTCAAAAGCAAATTCAGAAACAAACTGATTTGTTTATAGTAAAGGGTGAAGATTTGAAGCGTTTGACACCATCTTCTGTTTTACATCATTATAAATTTAATATATTGTGGCTTTGGACTGCTTGTTACTTAATGTTCAGAGTTTGGACCCAAATGCAGACACATTAGTTGAACGTGGAGAAGAATGGCTGGAGCAAAGGAAGTCACAGTCTAACACAGAACATAACAGGAACGCAGACAAACTGACAACGAGGAGCAGAAACACACAGATTTAAACAGAGTAAAGAGATAATGAGAAACAGGTGGCAAAGACAAAGAGAGGGAAATGGAAGGCAGGTAGAAAACAATGAGACAATCACACAGCAGGCAGGCACAGAGCAATCAAAGTAGAACAAAAGACATGAAACAAGGAATGAACTGAATACAGAGGGAATAAACAAATACAGGAAAAAAAGAAATTTATGAAAATAAAACAGCAGAATATAAACAAACTAGAACAGTGACACTGCTGGATATTCAAAACTGGCAAACTATCTAAACTTGGGCCCTGAAACATTATGAGAATTATTTTTATCCCCCAAACAACCTCCTCCTCAGGCGGATCGGATCATGTTTGTGTTCTCAGGTTGAGTCATTAGCTGCCCCTTATTGCCCCATTCATCACTGGCCACTACAGTCTGCTTAAAGAAGGGAGAAGAGGAATAAATACAGTGCAATGGAGATGAACAATGGAGGCTCCCCATTGGATGTCTGTAACCGAAAACTGGAACTACCTTGTAAAAACGTTCACTTTGAACCCTGTAAGGATTATCAATACTTAAAAAGATGTTTCAAAAAGACGATGGAAAAGCTGACAGCTTGGACGTCTGCTGTCCATTTGACAAAACATTAAGTTAACATCTTTAGGATGTATCTTTGCTCAGAGGGTAAATCATTTCTGACGGATTTAAACAAAGCGATCGATTGATGATTAGCCAGAGCTGTAGGTGAACTATGTGGCTTCTTAGAGCCCTCTTGACCACCAGGGGCCCCCAAGAGCACTTGATTATAAGTTTTCTGAACCTTTTGCACATCTGTACATAGTTTGTCAGAATAATTATTCAATCTATATTTTACTCTTGAACCATTGTTGTCATCTTGTTACCTGTTCCTCTGTTAAGGCTAATTAATTTAGCATTGTTTTGTTAACAGTTGCATTTAATCTCTATATAAGTGTTAATGTTATCTGACTTTATTTGTGGTTGATAGTTGTTCTTCTACATTTTTGAACATTGCAAAAAAAATGTAATTAAAAAAACAAGATTACATGAAACAGCCAACTTTTTACGTTTTGTATAGAATTTAGTGCTTTGGACTTTTAGATGTTTTGTTTGTTTGTTTGTTTGTTTGTTTGTTTTTTGAGGATTACTTTAGATACATACAGTCCACTTATCAGTGGTTCAATCCTTTGCCCCCTGCACTACATGTCAAAGTGTCCTAAAGCAAAATAGTGAACTCCACACCTTGCATGGTAGCCTCTGCCACCTCTGTACGAATGTGTATGTATGAGGGAGAGAGAGTTCAAACACCTGGTATAACCAGCTCTGTCTCCCAGGCACCATTCCCTGAATCGCTCTGAGCTCTAACCAAACCCCACAGCATCATTTAGTTTGGGGTTCCATATTTGTCACTGATTCAGTGATAGGTCAGTGCTGTCATTAGTAAGCTAATGTAGACCCGCCAAGCCAACCAATCATATGACATAATATTCTTTGCTAGCACAAGATGGAACCCAACTTGTTTAAAAGATTAAATTATGCTTAATTATTTTAATATAGTTTCACCAACAGTTTAAACTGTAAGGGGTTTAAATAATTAATGTTTCATGTCCACTTTAAAGCGGTTCATTCATTTTCTACCACTTTATTTTGTTACTTTCCAGCACACCATGTTCAATATGCCACATAGCTGTCTAACACTAACACCACCCAACTGGTCTAAGATGAAAAAGGGTGAAGGATAATGATGGTATGATGTATCAGTTTCTGCTTTTGCCGGCTCTGGTTGCAGCTCTAAGAGATCATCCATAATTAGGAGTAGAATCTATACCCTCCAGAGTGGTCACATTACGATAAACAACTTATCAAAAATATAGATTTATTTTATTTCCTTTCAGTTCTTATTATCTTAAGTCAATTCAGTTTAACTCGATTTTAACAATTAACCTTGACGCTTCCTGTTTTGTCTAACCTGCTACATATCTGGCTGATATGGTTAGTCTGTTAGTATGTTTGTGTCTCTCAAGTGTTTGTGTTTGTATTTCCTGCCAGCTTGGTTCCAGGTGTGACTGCAGTGATAAGTCTGGACTTTTTAATTAACTGCTATAAACTCAGCTTTGCTGCAATGATGGTCCAAACAGGGTTTGGTATTTAAGCACAAACAATGATCACAGTGACTGCTGTCTGTGTCGTCATACAGCCTTCTGCTTTTTAAGTGAATGCATCAAATGTTCCTGTGGTGCAGGCTGCACACACACACAAGCATCATCATACTGCAGAGCTGTATCAACTTAAGTCACAACTACAGGTCGACAGGGTCAAACGTTGTAGCCTCCATGTGTCCATGATGTTTTCAAATGGAAAGCCTGTCCAAGTACAGTATGTTGAGGTGGAAGATGGTTCAGCCAACAAAGATTAGGGAAAATAGAGGAAATCGTCACCCAAAAATAAAAACAATCAATATCTACTCACCCCTATGATGATGGAAAGCCAACCATTTCTAGAGCTTCGCAGCAAACGAGCACTGCAGCATTCTCCTCAGCAACTGAAGAAGACTCTGATTGGCTTGGCATGACAATAACGCTTCTCATGCACTTCAGCTACATGAGAAACATCATTGTGATACCAAACCAATCAGGGGTGGAGTGTTGTGGGTCATGGCATCACCATAGTAGGATTAGGATTTGTAAATCCTGGATTCATAACATCTGCCAGCTTCAAAATCTAATCTAATCATATCACCTCCTCCACTTGTGGCAGACATTATTTATAAGTGATGATGCACACCCCATCTGAGGAATGTGCACAAAGCTCATTACACAAGATGAACAGGAGAGAGTGAGCTCCTGTCACACATGGTGGAAATGAAACGTTACGCAGAACTTCAGCAGAGCTCTCTGTTGTGTGTACAGCAGGTAGACACTGAGGTAGGCTGAGGTTGAGTTCTCATCCATCTTGTTGAGTGACACATGTACACATGTGGAACATCATACACCTTCATTAGTCAAGATGTATTTTAATGCTTTTATCTTAGAGGCTACAGTCAATATTTCAGCCTAAAAACAAAACGCAACCATTAAATCTTTTACCATCTGTAGCAGCCAATAACGTAATAACCGCCGATAATGTTATAACTGCCAATAACACCATCATTTTTCATTTTTTAATGTAGTGTTTTTTATTTTTTTATTTTATTTTTTTATTTTATTTTTTTAATAAGGTAGTGACTTGCCAATAATGTAATAAACTTTCTGAACCAATGACGTAATGACTTTTCTGTTAGATGACATGTAGGACTACATGTCACGACTTACCTTGAAGTACCATGCAACGATCAAAATACAACTTTTTTTCCTTACAATAATACAATTCTTTCCCAATTTGATGTGTAATAAAAACTTTATTTTCAATAGTGCATTCATTATACTCATATTTTATGTTAGACGACATTTAGGACTAGAGGAACTTGTACCTTGTACTTTTCGACTAATCCTGTTCTGACATACCATGCAACAATCAAATTACTCCTTTTTTTCCCTACAATAATGCAATTCTTTCCCAAATTCATAAGTAATAAAAACTTTATTTTCAAGAGTGCATTCACGATACTCATATTTTCCGTTAGAAGACATGTAGGACTACATGTACAATTATTATGAAGTACTTGTACCTTGTACTTTTCGAGTAATCCTACCTTGAAATACCATGTATTGACCCTAACCCTAACCCTAATGCTTTTTGCTACAATAAAGCATTTCTTTCCAAATTTGATGTGTCAAACAAACCTTATTTTCAGCAATACATTCATGATACTCATAGTTTCTACTAGAGGACATGTAGGACTACATGTAAAATTATTATGATGTACTTGTACCTTATACTTTTCAAGTAATCCTATCTTGAACTACCATGCAACGATCAAAATGTTGCTTTTCCCTAAAAAAATGCAATTCTTTCCAAATTTGATGCGTCATACAAACTTTATTTTCAATAATACATTCATGATACTCATAGTTTCTACTAGAGGACATGTAGGAGTACATGTACAATTATTATGATGTACTTGTACCTTGTATTCGAGTAATCCTACCTTGAAATACCATGTATTGACCATAACCTTAACCCCTAACCCTAACCCTAGTCCAACCCTAACCCTAAACCTAATGCTTTTTTGTACTACAATAATGCATTTCTTTCCGAATTTGATGCGCCATACAAGCTTTATTTTCAACACTGCATTCATGATCATCATATTTTCTACTACAGGACGTGCAGGTCTACATATAGTATTAGTATAAACTACTTGTACTTTGTACTTTTCGAGTAGTCCTATCCTGAAGTACCATGCAATGATCAAAATGTTGCGTTTCCCTACAATAATGCATTTCATTCTGAATTTAATGTGTCATAAAAACTTTATTTTCAACACTGCATTCATGATACTCATATTTTCTACTAGAGGACATGCAGGTCTACATGTAGTATTAGTATAAACTACTTGTACTTTGTACTTTTCGAGTAGTCCTATCCTTAAGTACCATGCAATGATCAAAATGTTGCGTTGCCCTACAATAATGCAATTCTTTCCCAATTTCATGTGTAATAAAAACTTTGTTTTCAAGAGTGCATTCACGAAACTCATATTTTCAGTTACAAGACATGTAGGACTACATGTACAATTATTATGAAGTTCTTGTACCTTGTACTTTTCGAGTAATCCTATCCTGAAATACCATACAATGATCAAAATGTTCCTTTTTCCCTACAATAATGCAATTCTTTCCCAATTTGATGTGTCATAAAAACTTAATTTTTAACAGTGCATTGAAGTCATTATTTTTCCTGTTAGAGGACATGTAGGACTACATGTAAATTATTATGATGTACTTGTACCTTATACTTTTCAAGTAATCCTACCCAGAATTACTATGCAACAATCAAAATACTCCTTTTTTCCCCACAGTATTGCAATTCTTTCAAAATTTGAGTGTCATACAAACTTCATTTTCAATAGTGCATTCAGGATATTCATATTTTCTGTTAGAAGACATGTATGACTACAAGTACTATTATTATGAAGTACTTGTACCTTGTTCTTTTCGAGTAATCCTACCTTGAATTACTATGTATGGACTCTAACCCTAACCCTAGTCCAACCCTAACCCTAACCTTAGTCCAACGTTAACCCTAACCCTAATGGTTTTTACTACAATGATGCAATTCTTTCAAAATTTGATGTGTAATAAAAACTTTATTTTCAATAGTGCATTCACAATCCTTTTATTTTCCGTTAGAGGACATGTAGCAGTACAAGTATTATTATTATTAAGTACTTATACCTTGTACTGTTCGAGTAATCCAACCTTGAAATACCACGTATTGACCCTAACCCTAACCCTAGTCGAACCCTAACCCTAACCTTAGTCCAACCTTAACCCTAACTCTAATGGTTTTTACTACAATGATGCAATTCTTTCCAAATTTGATGTATCAGACAAACTTTATTTTCAATAGTGCATTCATGATACTCATATTTCTTGTTAGAGGACATGTAGGACTACATGTATTATTATTATTAAGTACTTGTACCTTGTACTTTTCAAGTAATCCTACCTTGAATTACCATGCAACAATCAAAATGTTGCTTTTCCCTACAATAATGCAATTCTTTCCCAATTTTATGTGTCATAAAAACTTTATTTTCAAAAGTGCATTCACGATCCTTATATTTTTTCTGCTAGAGGACATGTAGCAGCACAAGTACTATGATTATGATGTACTTGTACCTTATACTTTTCGAGCAATCCTACCCTGAATTACCATGCAACGATCAAAATACTGCCTTTTTTCCCTACAATAATGAAATTCTTTCCAAATTTGATGTGTAATAAAAACATTATTTTCAAGAGTGCCTTCTTGATACTAATGTTTTTGGTTAGAGGACATGTAGGATTACAAGTACAATTATTATGAAGTACTTGTACCTTGTACTTTCCGAGTAATCACACCCTGTGTTACCATGCAACAATCAAAATACTGCTTTTTTTTTTGCTACATTATCGGCTTTTATTACATTAATAAATGAAAAACGATTATGTTATTGGCAGTTATAACGTTATCGACCGATATTACACTATTGGCTTAAACACCATCCTTTATTTGTTGTGTTGCAAGAGTGCATGTTGTAGGAAAAAAAATTCAGTATCAACACTTTGCATCTTGGCAGATAGTTTCATTTACATCACTTTCCCAAGAAATAAAATGTAAAGGAAAACTTAGTGGCTGTCAAGTCAACTTTCATTTATATAGCAACAAATCACAACAAAACTTATCTCAAGGCTTTTTCTAAAAGAGCAGGTCTAGACTGTACTCTGTTCCACAGAGACACAACAATCCCCTGAGGGCAGTGCTCTGCCTTGACCGGAGAGAGAGAGAAAAAAAAGTGAGAAAAAGATGGGATAAAGAGATGTGGGAGAGAGGGGGGAGTGAAGAAACATGCAGCTTCATGAAAAGAAAAGTTTTAAGTCAGCTAGTGCAGAGAGGCTAAAACAGGAGAGACATGATCTCTGATAGTTCTGGTCAGTACACACAGCCTGATAATAGGGAATCAATAATCCAGCCTGGGAGTAATATAAAATATATAAATAAAGTAATAAAAAAAGTAATGAATTCATTTTTCTGCATCTTTTTGAGACAGAATGATTTTTGAGATATTACATTGGTGAAAGAAGGCGGTTCTAAAAATGTGTTTAATATGGGAGTTAAAGGACTTATCCTGATCAGACTTCCTCACAGTGCAGCTGGAGGCCAAGGTAATGCTGGAGGCCAAGGAAATGCCATCCATAGTAGTTAAATCATTAGACAGTGTGTTTCTGAGATGTTGAGGGTCCAGCACAATAACCTCAGTTTGGTCAGAATCAGGTTGCAGAAAACTGCTTGATTTTAAGTCATGACTGAAGTTTAGTTAATTATATGAATAAAATATAGAAATATTAGTTAATTCAGTGAATTCATTAGTGTCACACCAACTTTTATTTGATCGATAGGAAGAGAACCACTTTAACACCATAACACCAACTAAACATCTGCCAGTATCAGCGTTCATCAGAAGGTCATTTGTGATTCTGATAAAAAACCTTTTCAAAGATGTTGTTTTCCACCACTGTGAGAAGCAGCTGTGACTCAGTTATTTCAACAATCTTAGATCTAATCAATAACTATCAGGGAGAGTAGGATCCAGCTCCGGTCGTCTAAGGGTTGGTTGGACACGAGCAGATTTGAAATAATCAAGGACACAGCCAATGGACAGTGAACTGCTCACAGTACAAAGTAAATGGGGCCCAAAACAATCCACGATACTTTCATATGAGAAAGACAGAATAATGGGAGAAGAGACAAGTGTCCCCACAGTGACACAGAGCCTTTTCCAGTCCAGCAGAGTCCCAGTGTCCGGTGCCTCAGCCTGCCAGAGCCGCAGGTCCACAGTGCCTCAGAACCCCAGCTCCCCAGCTCCCCAGAGCCTCAGCTCCACCGTACAGAGCTGCCTCCAACCCACCTGGACTCCCAGTCAGCCGAGGTCGACCGTCATCTGGTTCCCAGTCAGTGGAGATCTGGCCAACGTCAGGCTACCATTCGCTGAGTCCATGTCAGCTGCCCCAAGGCTGGACTCGACATCAGACCCCAGTCATTTTGACCCTACGCCAGCCCCGAGTCCTGCTGCCCATTTCAGCAGACTTCCTGCTGCCTGGCATCCAGGCTGGATTTGCTGCCTGTCTCCTGTTCGGCCTTCGGTTCGCCCAATTCCCTGTTTTCCTTGTTGTACAGCCCTTGGCTGTCTGCCCGGGAGTGTGACTCTTGCTTTGGGTCAACAAAATCAAATAAACAAATCCAAAAACACAAGGACAGGCTAGGATACTTAACACAACGTACAAAGACTGGTAAATAATGAGGGGAACACAAAATACATGAGGGAGAAAAGGCGGGTGAAAACAGACAAACACTAAACATGACTCGAGTAGAGAGACCTTCAAAATAAAACAGGAATTAAAACTGATACAGTTCTTCATAGGTTTGGTCTGATTGTAAATTAAAATGTTCAAATGTCACCTAAAGTAGACGGTGGGTGGATCAAATGGAATCTTTCAATTTCTGCATTTTAATATTTGCTGATCATATTAGTTTAAGTAAAAATAATTGTTATTATTAATAAGCTGTTTGAATTAATGAACAGAAAAACCCCAGATCCACTGATCCTTCTTTAACAAGTCAGGTTTTTAAGGGGAAAAATGCATCTGCTGTGAATGAAAGCAGTCAGACTGTGATTGGTCCAGATTCTGTAGTCATTCCTCTGTGTGATGAATAAAGGAAAGCAGAAAGTCTTCTCCGTCTCCACACATCATTAATAAACTGGCCTTAATTGCATGTGAACGTCCTCAGAGTAAAAAGATATTTTTCTGTCTCATTTAAAAGACAAATTACTGAACCCATCATCGATAATGTCACCGAGCAGGGAGGAGTGTCTGTGTGTCTGTGTGTGTGTGTGTGTGTGTCTGTGTGTGTGTGTCTGTGTCTGTGTGTGTCTGTGTGTGTGTGTCTGTGTGTGTCTGTGTGTGTGTCTGTGTGTGTGTGTGTGTGTGTCTGTGTGTGTGTGTGTGTCTGTGTGTGTCTGTGTGTGTGTGTCTGTGTGTGTCTGTGTGTGTGTGTCTGTGTCTGTGTGTCTGTGTGTGTGTGTGTGTGTGTGTGTGTGTGTGTGTGTGTGTGTCTGTGTGTGTGTGTGTGTGTGTGTGTGTGTCTGTGTGTGTGTCTGTGTGTGTGTGTGTCTGTGTGTGTGTGTGTGTCTGTGTGTGTGTCTGTGTGTGTGTCTGTGTGTGTGTCTGTGTGTGTGTGTGTCTGTGTGTGTGTGTGTCTGTGTGTGTGTCTGTGTGTGTGTCTGTGTGTGTGTGTCTGTGTCTGTGTGTGTGTGTGTGTGTGTGTGTGTGTGTGTGTGTGTGTGTGTGTGTCTGTGTGTGTGTGTGTGTGTGTGTGTGTGTGTCTGTGTGTGTGTGTCTGTGTCTGTGTGTGTGTGTGTGTGTGTGTGTGTGTGTCTGTGTGTGTATGTGTCTGTGTGTGTCTGTGTGTGTGTGTCTGTGTCTGTGTGTGTGTCTGTGTGTGTGTCTGTGTGTGTGTGTCTGTGTCTGTGTGTGTGTGTGTGTGTGTGTGTGTGTGTGTGTGTGTGTGTGTGTGTCTGTGTGTGTGTGTGTCTGTGTGTGTATGTGTCTGTGTGTGTGTGTGTGTGTGTGTGTGTGTGTGTGTATGTGTCTGTGTGTGTGTTTGTGTCTGTGTGTGTGTGTGTGTGTGTCTGTGTGTGTGTCTGTGTCTGTGTGTGTCATTCTCTTTCTACACTTGTGAACACTTTTCTACACAGTGTGTCAGACTGACTGCATGTTTCAAATGTGGATAATTATTTTTGTCAGCATCAGAATCTGTCACTAAGTGAGGACAAATTGGAGTTTAAGACCTTGAATGTGAGGACATTTTTTAAGTATCTACAAAAATGAAGAGAATTTTCTTAAACTGACACATTTACTAAAACAGTTGGAAAATAAGAGCATGTGCTGTTTATACTGAGGATGTTTATTATTATTATTATTATTATTAAACTTTATTTAGACAGGGAAATCCATTGAGACTGGAGTCTAATTTTCAACGGAGCCCTGGTTACATACAATAATTTAAAACATGAGACGATTAAAAACAAAACAAAAACAATAGAACAAGAGGAAAAGCAATAAAAAACATCAGCCATAAATGGCGCCATGGTTATGAACAGTAATTTAAATTTAAAAAATCATAAAACAAGGGAAATTATGTTTAAAATATGACAACATTTTTGGAGAAGTGTAAATAAAATAAAATAAAAATGTCCACTTACCAACATCAAATATGTAATAACTTTCCAATAATGTAAGAAAATATCTTAATCGACAATATAATAATCAGTGCACCAATAATGTAATTAATTATTACAATATCAGAAGGGTTAACCTTATTTTTGCAGAACCCGTTGATGTCATAACTTGCTCAGTGTTGAGCCACAAATAACGTGTTAATGTGTGTGAATGCAGTAGTTTTGTAAATTGGACATTATTTTCCATAAAATCTTTGTTTTCTCCAGGACAGATTATCTCTTCCATTTCTTAAACAGACCGTTGTTAAAGTGTCTCTGACTGGAACGGATTTCAAACCTTATCCCCCACCCCTTCCAGTAAGTTGAAATGATACAGCGGCAAATATCTCTAAAAAAATGATGTTTTAAAACTGCTGTGAGAAGTCAGGGTTGATTGTAGGCAGATGAGAGAAAAGTTTTCACCTAAAGAACATAATGTTACATGACGCTGCCCTGAATGTCTGTAATGTTACTGTGGAGTTTCATACTGATTTTAATGCACCACATGGAAAATTACACTGCATCACAATCACATCTTGTTTTCAGTGTAAAGTGCTGACATTCTCATTGGATGCTATAACTTTTAATTGTGTCGGTAGATAGAGGTGAACATGCTGGTTTGACAGATGACATCATATTATATTCAATGAATAATCTTAGAACAGACATTCTTTGAACTTTTACACAAGTGCATTTGACTTCATCCTAAAATGACCTGTAAAACAGCAGCTTTAAACATCCAGAGTACATTTGATATAAACAGCATAAACCTCAGACCTTCATATCTGTAGAAACGTAAATGTGAATGTTGAACTTTCTTCCTGCACCTTGGTCTCCTATACGCTCTCCTTAAAAAGCAGGAATGTTAAGACATGAGTTCTGAAACAAATGGTCAGAGAGATAATAATGAATGTGACAGAGCTGAATTACCGTTAGTCTGTAATGGATGAAAAGAACCAAATAAATGTGTTTTTTATCTACTCCGGTCTCAAAATGATAGAACATATCTACTGTGGTAGTCAATATATGGCAGCATGTTTTCTGTGGTTAGTCTCCATGTTCTCCTCGTGTCTGTGTGGGTTCTCTCCATGTTCTCGCTGTGTCTGTGTGGGTTCTCTCCATGTTCTCGCTGTGTCTGTGTGGGTTCTCTCCATGTTCTCGCTGTGTCTGTGTGGGTTCTCTCCATGTTCTCCCTGTGTCTGTGTGGGTTCTCTCTATGTTCTAGCTGTGTCTGTGTGGGTTCTCTCCATGTTCTCCCCGTGTCTGTGTGGGTTCTCTCCATGTTCTCCCTGTGTCTGTGTGGGTTCTCTCCATGTTCTCGCTGTGTCTGTGTGGGTTCTCTCCATGTTCTCCCTGTGTCTGTGTGGGTTCTCTCCATGTTCTCGCTGTGTCTGTGTGGGTTCTCTCCATGTTCTAGCTGTGTCTGTGTGGGTTCTCTCCATGTTCTCCCCGTGTCTGTGTGGGTTCTCTCCATGTTCTCCTCATGTCTGTGTGGGTTCTCTCCATGTTCTCCTCATGTCTGTGTGGGTTCTCTCCATGTTCTAGCTGTGTCTGTGTGGGTTCTCTCCAGGTTCTCCCTGTGTCTGTGTGGGTTCTCTCCATGTTCTCCTTGTGTCTGTGTGGGTTCTCTCCATGTTCTCCTCGTGTCTGTGTGGGTTCCCTCCATGTTCTCCCTGTGTCTGTGTGGGTTCCCTCTATGTTCTCCCTGTGTCTGTGTGGGTTCTCTCCATGTTCTCCTCGTGTCTGTGTGGGTTCCCTCCACGTTCTCCCCGTGTTTGTGTGGGTTCTCTCCATGTTCTCCCCGTGTCTGTGTGGGTTCTCTCCAGGTTCTCCTCTAGTCTGTGTGGGTTCCCCCCATGTTCTCCCTGTGTTTGTGTGAGTTCTCTCCATGTTCTCCCCATGTCTGTGTGGGTTCTCTCCATGTTCTCGCTGTGTCTGTGTGGGTTCTCTCTATGTTCTTTCTCCCCGTGTCTGTGTGGGTTCTCTCCATGTTCTCCCTGTGTCTGTGTGGGTTCTCTCCATGTTCTTACTGTGTCTGTGTGGGTTCTCTCCATGTTCTTTCTCCCCGTGTCTGTGTGGGTTCTCTCCATGTTCTCCCTGTGTCTGTGTGGGTTCTCTCCATGTTCTTTCTCCCCGTGTCTGTGTGGGTTCCCTCCATGTTCTCCCCGTGTCTGTGTTGGTTCTCTCTATGTTCTCCCTGTGTGGGTTCCCTCTATGTTCTCCCCGTGTCTGTGTGGGTTCTCTCCATGTTCTCGCTGTGTCTGTGTGGGTTCTCTCCATGTTCTAGCTGTGTCTGTGTGAGTTCTCTCCATGTTCTCCTCGTGTCTGTGTGGGTTCTCTCCATGTTCTCCCTGTGTCTGTGTGGGTTCTCTCCATGTTCTCGCTGTGTCTGTGTGGGTTCTCTCCATGTTCTAGCTGTGTCTGTGTGAGTTCTCTCCATGTTCTCCTCGTGTCTGTGTGGGTTCTCTCCATGTTCTCCCTGTGTCTGTGTGGGTTCTCTCCATGTTCTCGCTGTGTCTGTGTGGGTTCTATCCATGTTCTTTCTCCCCGTGTCTGTGTGGGTTCTCTCCATGTTCTCGCTGTGTCTGTGTGGGTTCTCTCCATGTTCTCCCTGTATCTGTGTGGGTTCCTTCCATGTTCTCCCTGTGTCTGTGTGGGTTCCCTCCAGGTTCCCTCCATGTTCTCTGGCCTCCTCCCACCACCGAAAACATGCAGTAGAGATGAACTGGTGAGTCTAAACTGCCTCTGTCACTGTCAGCTGGGATAAGCTCCAGGTTAGGAGCTAAGGAATGTAGGGTCCTCACAAGCTAAGATGCACAAGGATGTGTGTGTGTGTTTGTGTGTGTGTGTGTGTGTGTGTGTGTGTGTGTGTGTGTGTGTGTGTGTATGTCTGTGTGTGTGTGTGTGTGTGTGTGTGTGTGTGTGTGTGTGTGTGTGTGTGTGTATGTCTGTGTGTGTGTGTATGTGTGTGTGTGTGTGTGTAGACCCATTTCATGAGACCAGCAGGTCTTTCTGTATTAATGAGAAGCAGAGATCAGTAATTATTCAGCACCAAGCCACCGGATCTTCTCTTCACATGTGAAAGCACTCAGGAGCTCACTGCATCACTACAGTCACAGCATCTACTGCTTATACTGTCACTACTACTACATCTACTACTACAGCTGTTAGCTTAGCAGTACTTTTTCTGTAATCACTACTGCAACTTGTGGATTCAGTACTGTTAGTAATGTTGCTACCATTTTCCCCTCATGAATCCTGATTTTGGTGTTCTACTTTGTATTTTAGGCTCTACCCTCCAAAGCTATCACTAATGGGGTTATCCCTTGCATAGGCACACCCATGCAGCCCTGAAAAGATTTGATCCATGCCCACCAAGAAGATGGGACAATTGGCTCACATTATCTTTAAAGCGCTTGGACAAAGCAATATCTATTAGCAATATCTAAAGAGCAGAGATTGTCTTTGTATCATGAGTTTTAACCAAACAAATACAGCATCTATCTATCTACTGTGGTTTTTGGGTCCAGAGCATGCTCTCACACTACAGGTGCCTGTTTCATGCCTGTTTTAGCCCACCTTCCTCAAACCCAGAAGCAGCAGAGACTGTTTTTGATGCTGCAGCAGAGGATTTGTGACCAGTATGGGACTGGTGTTCAGTCACTGGCATTTTGGACCCACTTTAACCCTAATCCTCAATCCCCTTCATCATGCAGGTTGATCCCAGTCGTGCTTCTCCCCTTGAGGGAGTTAGAACGAGGAAGAGGCTCACTCTGCTCACCCAGCCTTCTCCGTCTCAACCACCCTTCCTAGGATCCAGCTCCCCCTCCTGAGGGGAACTGAGATGGAAAAGAACAGCAGTGTTTTATCTGCTCCGTCTGTAGCTCTGCCATGTCCCAGGAACCAAGGAGATGGCATCTCTGCCATTTTACAGCCGAAGCCATCTTTGAAGCCTCAGGACATCATTTGCTCCTTCAGAACAAGAGTGATAGTTTCTTTCCTCCTCCTCATATGTGAGGAAGAAACCATACCTCATCTCCTCTGCAGGGTGGACGTACAGTCCTGGCTTCCTTTCACCGTTTCTCTCTGTAATATACAAATACATTACAGAGAGAAATCTCAGCCTCTCTAGCCACAATTAGACACAAGAGACAGTCAGCCCCTGGCGAGGATGGATGTACCTGGACATACGGCTAAAAGCTCCATCTTTTGGGTGACACTGGTTTTGGTTCATTCCATTTTCAAAAAGAAAAAAATGGTGTCACATCCTACATTCCATAAGTATGCCCTCTACAACTACCTACCACTGTTAATGAGGTCAGAGTTTGTTCAGTAGTTGAGCTCAGGAGACAGGAACCATCTACCTATCGAGAGGTCGGTGCAGTTTACAGCCATTTGCCCACGAGTCCTTGGGTAAAATACTTAACCTGAGATTTCACCCAATGGCAGCGGTTCCATTGATGCGTGATTGTGTGAATCTTTATCCCTGAGCAGGTGGCACCTTTCATGGTAGCCTCTGCCATATGAATGTTTGTGTGAATGTGAATTGTGTGAATGCTGGCCTCTGTTGTAAAGCTTTGAGTGGTCAGTCAGACTAAAAAAGTGAAGTACAGTCCATTCACCATCAGGACATTTTTGGAACCGAGGATCTAAACACTGACCATTCAACTTCTTCCCTTAGCTACACCGCTAGAGGAGATCAACATGAATGTACGATCTCTGCATACCTCAGTTTGTACCTGCATCACACACAACTGTCTGATTGAATATTACATTCTCTGTGTTTCACAGCTCACTGTGAGCAGAGCACACACTCTCTCATTGATGCACATTCCTCAGACAGGGTATGAGTTCATACTTTTATCTTAGAGATTTCAGCTTAATATGAGCTATTGGGAGTCATTTTCATCATGTTTTCATTTTCTTTTTTTATGTTTTAAAAGAAGCCCTCATTCTCTTCAGTTGTTTTGCAGAGAGCTCCAAGGCTGTTTTGCTGCGAAGCTCCAGAAATGTTTTGTGGACTAAGAAACTTCAGCAGACTTTACAGGGGCTCAGGGGAGAGCTGAGCCCACTGTTCTTTTCAATCTGGTTTTTTCCAAGACGTCCTCAGTACAAGTTTGGCTTGGACATGGGCTTCTACTCTCTTTCTCTAATTTCCTGTTATCTACTGTCTTTAATAAAGACAAAAATGTGACAAAAGATAATGTTTTAAAGTCAACTGTACCAGCTAAAAAGTTGTCATTAATATAAGTTAAGAGGCTTCATGAGAAAAGAAGCTCACATATTAAAAACCAACCAACTGAAGCATTAAGGGTTCAGTCAAATTTTCACACACACACACAGAGAGAGACACACACACACTTCCTTCTCTCACAGCCATGGGAAGCTCTATTACAACAGTACAGGAACCATCTGTTGGTTGGAATTGAATCCTGCACAATTAGCATCTCATCTGCATATAGTTAGCATGTCATTAATGGGCTATTATGCAGAGTAATGTGATTGTAAATGAGTTCTGCTTCCCCCACTGAGTAAACTGTTCTGTCCCCAACTGTTCCTGCTAATCGCTGCTGGCTCATCCTCCCTACTGTCAATAAGTGTGTGTGTGTGTGTGTGTGTGTGTGTGTGTGTGTGTGTGTGTGTGTGTGTGTGTGTGTGTGTGTGTGGCCATTGTTGCCATACCAACACACCCAATACTGGACATTTGTTTGTTATGTTAAGAACAAACTAAACAAACTAAACAAAAATCAGTACTGTCATTTTATTTCATTTTTGTTTTATAATAAAAATAACACTTTTTTCTACTAATAGTGCGACTCATACATGACAGCAGGAAACAAAACGTTCACAGCGGAGGTTTTTCCTGCTGATTTGAAAGCAGGAGCTATGAAGGCTAATATATATCAAAAGAAATGCTTCCTTTGGGTTGTTTCATCTTTTTTCAACCATGTTGTTTCAAGAAATTCTATGATTCTCAGGGAAAGTTGTAGGTGAGAGGGGATGCATTTCTCCCACAATGCATGAGTCTCCTCCTCCAACATTTTTGGAAGCTTTTAGGAAAGTCAGCAAATTAAAGCAATATTGCAAATTCACATTTTTGTATGGATTTAAATATGCTTTTTATGTATAATGCCCTGTTGCATATATTTTGATTATCTTATGAAGGCGCATTTTGCTTGTGTTGCAATTTCTTGTTTTTCTTGTTTTATCCAAAGCACTTTAACAAGGTGCTAAATAAATAAAGTTCAGTCAGGACCACGTTAGTCAAAATAAAGCTTTATTAACATCTGAGTTAACTTACATTCGGCAGAATGGTTCTGTCCTCTGACCTCCCTGTCCTTCCTCATACCTACATGGAAAGGCTAAAGCAGGGAAAGCAGCTGCAGAGACACCCATTCAGAACAGAACAAGCATCAGTAGCTGGTTTACATGAGATGTGATCTAAAATGATCTGGTGTTTACATGAGTTGTGATCTAATACCATCTGGTGTTTACAGGAGTTGTGATCTAATACCATCTGGTGTTTACATGAGTTGTGATCTAATACGATCTGGTGTTTACATGAGATGTGATCTAATACGATCTGGTGTTTACATGAGATGTGATCTAAAACGATCTGGTGTTTACATGAGTTGTGATCTAATACCATCTGGTGTTTACGTGAGTTGTGATCTAATACGATCTGGTGTTTACGTGAGTTGTGATCTAATACGATCTGGTGTTTACATGAGATGTGATCTAAAACGATCTGGTGTTTACGTGAGTTGTGATCTAATATGATCTGGTGTTTACATGAGTTGTGATCTAATACCATCTGGTGTTTACGTGAGTTGTGATCTAATACCATCTGGTGTTTACATGAGTTGTGATCTAATATGATCTGGTGTTTACATGAGATGTGATCTAAAACGATCTGGTGTTTACATGAGTTGTGATCTAATATGATCTGGTGTTTACATGAGTTGTGATCTAATAGGATCTGGTGTTTACATGAGTTGTGATCTAATACCATCTGGTGTTGTTTATGTGAGTTGTGATCTAATAGGATCTGAGTTGTGATATAATAGGATCTGGTGTTTACGTGAGTTGTGATCTAATACCATCTGGTGTATACGTGAGTTGTGATCTAATACGATCTTGTGTTTACATCAGTTGTGATCTAATACGATCAGGTGTTTACATGAGTTGTGATCTAATACGATCTGGTGTTTACATGAGTTGTGATCTAATACGATCTGGTGTTTACATGAGATGTGATCTAAAACGATCTGGTGTTTACATGAGTTGTGATCTAATAGGATCTGGTGTTTACATGAGTTGTGATCTAATACCATCTGGTGTTGTTTATGTGAGTTGTGATCTAATAGGATCTGAGTTGTGATATAATAGGATCTGGTGTTTACGTGAGTTGTGATCTAATACCATCTGGTGTTTACGTGAGTTGTGATCTAATACGATCTGGTGTTTACGTGAGTTGTGATCTAATACGATCTGGTGTTTACATGAGATGTGATCTAAAACGATCTGGTGTTTACGTGAGTTGTGATCTAATATGATCTGGTGTTTACATGAGTTGTGATCTAATACCATCTGGTGTTTACGTGAGTTGTGATCTAATACCATCTGGTGTTTACATGAGTTGTGATCTAATATGATCTGGTGTTTACATGAGTTGTGATCTAATACCATCTGGTGTTTACGTGAGTTGTGATCTAATAGGATCTGGTGTTTACATGAGTTGTGATCTAATACCATCTGGTGTTGTTTATGTGAGTTGTGATCTAATAGGGTCTGGTGTTTACATGAGTTGTGATCTAATATGATCTGGTGTTTACGTGAGTTGTGATCTAATACGATCTGGTGTTTACGTGAGTTGTGATCTAATACGATCTGGTGTTTACGTGAGTTGTGATCTAATACGATCTGGTGTTTACATGAGTTGTGATCTAATACGATCTGGTGTTTACATGAGATGTGATCTAAAACGATCTGGTGTTTACATGAGTTGTGATCTAATATGATCTGGTGTTTACATGAGTTGTGATCTAATACCATCTGGTGTTTACGTGAGTTGTGATCTAATACCATCTGGTGTTTACATGAGTTGTGATCTAATATGATCTGGTGTTTACATGAGTTGTGATCTAATACCATCTGGTGTTTACGTGAGTTGTGATCTAATAGGATCTGGTGTTTACATGAGTTGTGATCTAATAGGATCTGGTGTTTACATGAGTTGTGATCTAATATGATATCAGCTGATGTAGCTGATGTAGCTGGGAATGACAGCTGAGTGTGTCTTCTGGGGCTTGCCTGAACTAAATCAACATTTACTCAGTTCTAAGCCACTTTTTTTAACGTTGCACTTTTTGCACACAGTCCTGAAGAGCTGGCTGCCACTGCTCCCCACCTGGCCGACGACACCTGTATCGTCTACTCCACCAAATGCAACAGGCCCAGCCGCAGCTTCTGTTCCTGCTCCAGCCACTGTTCCTGAGGACCTCTAGTTCCAGCTCGGGAGCTAAACCCAAAGCCCCAGTCAGCTCCACCCCACCTCATCCAGAGCCACGTCACCAGTCCTGGGTTATGGTCGGGAGCCACAAAAGGGAGATTCTCTCTTCTCAGCTGTCATACGTTGAAAACCCATGATATCCAGCTAAATATCCAATAAGACACCATCTCCATCCTGAACTGCCACTGAACTCAACTCTGGATTTCCGTTCACCCCTATGTCTCCATGAACAGCTGATGTTCAGCGACAGAGGTCTCACCTTTATCCTCACCATACCAGAATGGCCATTGCTCTGCTTGTCGTTACACAGCACGTTATTATAAGACCTTTTTTCATTCCTGCCCCTCACAGTCTGCTGCTGGATTGAGTCCTTACTCTGGGTCAGCTGATGTTGACAAGCAGGGGTTAAAATATATCTGGTGATGAAGGGTTGGAACCTGTCTGATGTTGTACCTGACTGTTACCCTCACCAAGATAACTTAGAACTTAAAAAGTCAGGAGGCTCAGCATCATCTGGCAGAGAGAAGAAAGAAGAAACCTGTAAGCAAAGTGTAAAACAGTGCAATGAGCACAATGACTCACAGTTATTATCTCCAGGTTTTCTGACTTCTTTCTTTTCCAGTCCTCTCTCAGCTCATTAGAGTCACTGACTCACAGATGACTCACTGTAGTCACTAGAAACAGGCTCTTCCTCCTCCACATCTTTTTCTCTTTAATTAAAACATCCACATTGATTTGGGCTCAGTTTGGAAATCTCTGACCTTTAAAATCCTTAATTATCTGGGAAATTTAAGTTGGTTTAAATGTATTGACTCACACTCCACCTGGCAGGTGACCAGTAAAACCACTGATTTCAGCCACAACCCCACTCCCCACTGGGAGCTGTGCCACTTGGCTGCTCTAAATTGGTCATCATGAAGATACAGTGGGTCATTGATTGGTCTTTCTCCACGGCTACAAGGGATCAGGGCCAGTTCTTTTTTGGGGTGGGCTGGTAGAAATAATAGGTGGGCAACATGGACGACAGGTAGCCCAGGGGTCAGAGATGTGGACTAGTAGCCCAAAAGCCTAATCTAGTGAGAAACTCTCCCCATAGCCAGTATTTAAATGGACAGTATTTAATTACATCAATGAATTCCTCTCAAAGATGAGCAATGTTTACACATTACTTTGGCAAGCATCACAATCTCAATTTGGTTTACCCAGTGATGTCTGCCATGACATCACCAACACCACGAACATCAGGAAGTGCTCCCAAACAATGTTCCTGACTGTTTGTTTTATTCGGTTCACCAATGTTCAAACCTGTAACATTAATGAAGTAACTGAAACAAACTTTTAAGAGGTTTGCTTTAACTTGTATGCTGTAGTGTAAATTGTAGCATCATGCTAACACTAAGAAACCAGTATAGTGCGTGTAGCAACATTATTCTAGCAATAGAATAAATGAACGTATGTGAAAAATAAGATGCAATGTGAAGGATAAATGGGTAAGACACTATTTGATAAAGAAGCTGCTTCTTTACATGTTATTACTTCTAGGATCACCCCTGAGAGTAAAGTAAATGTACCTGATATGAAGCCAACGATCATTTGGAGCTGATTAATTGTGGATGAGATGTTTTAATGAAAGAGAGATTTCTGGGATGTAACTAAAACCTTAATTAAAAGGAGAGAAACACTATATAGCCATTGTTCTGCACATGAACTTAATCTCCATTTGTAAAGCCATCCCAGAGGCATGCGACTACTTTAACCTCCTGAAGTGTCTCTACTAGTTTTTTTGCCACATCTCCATCCAGCTGTCCAAGTCCAGACTCTCCAGGCTCTGTGAATGCAACTCTACCATCTGCTTCCATCCAAACCATAGGGAGCATTTCAGCACCTCTAAGTGACTGGAAAGCAACTTTTGCAGATTAAGTACCATCTGCTTGTCATGTTTCAGACAGTCAGTTACTCAGTGCCTGCACCGAGGCCTGCAGAAACAAACCGGTACAGCCAACAGAAATGAAACCAACAGTTCTTAGTTCGGAGAAAGCATGTGATATATCTGAGACGCTGTGGGAGGATCTTCTTCATGTGACCTAGAGGCAGGTCTCAGTACTAGAGACAATCTGGATAATAAGACATTTGAATCTTTAAAAAAAAAACAATTATCTGCATCGTTATATGGACAAAAAAATTAAGAAATACAAGTTAATGTGTGTCTTTTCAGTCTTCTTCCATGAAAATGGACAAACATGACACAAAAAACAAACTTATTGAATGTTCAAGTAATGCCTGTCTGATATGAATCACTTTTTATGCTTTTATTTTCCTGTTTTTCTCATCTGTCCAACCTGAAAACTGGAACCGTCTGTTGATGCTACCTAATGCTGATTCCAATATTAGAAGATGTGTCAGCTCACTTTGTGTGTGTACTTTATCTGTTTTCTACAGGCTCAGCAGCACATAGTCATATCAGTGTTTACCACTGACATTTAATGATCCCACAGTTTGTCATCTTCATCCTCTCTGTGGATGACCTGATGCCACAAACACTCTTCTTTCACTGTCTTTCACTCTTTGGGGAGAGCAGCAGTGAAACTCTCTGCTACCATGTGTGTGGTGGGTTCTCTCAGTGACGGGAACAGTCTTTATTTTAACGTCTAACAAACTCAGTTCACTAACTGATGCACATACAGATGCTTTTCCAAACATGGGACTCGTCTCCAGTCTCCTCCAGGTAGAGACTCCCAAACAGTCTGCCTGGAAAGGCAGACAGAACCACAGACGGCACCATCCAGGTCCAGCATGCTGCAGAATGAGAGAGAGAGAGCAATCAGTTCAACACAAAACACCTGCAATAATTAGCTCGCTCTCCCTGGCCCTCCCTGAACCACCGCTAGTCCCTCTCCCTCCCCCTCCTGTCCCCAGCTAACCAAACTCACACTGCCACAGGGAAGTTAAGTAAAACCTAGACTAGGTTTTTTATTGGTTGATGTGCAAAAAGAGACACAGAGTTTAGCCATGGTACTGCTGGTTTGATGCCGGCACTGTTACATTGCTTGTTTACATCCAAAAGAGGACATGGTCTTGCTGTATACATGGGGAGAAAGGTCTTCACTGGAGTCGGCTTATATTTACTACACTTTCAAGTACATAACTGATTTAGAAATGATTTACTGGGTGCAAAACTTCATGTTTTTCAGAAGTGGGGGTAGAAACATCCCTTCTGTGCCCCTGCCAGGATCTGCACCCAAGCCTGCAGTAAAATGTCTGTCGAAAACCATTTCCTTGACATAAAAATAAAAAGTACTCAGTATACCCTTTAGGACAGAGATGTGTCCCCCTTCCCTTAAGGCCAATCTAAGCTTCTTTGACCATCCTAGTCACTAGCTGCAGTTCTGACAGGTCTTCCGGTGCTCTGCAGTAACTGCACACAGTTCACTGTAGGCTAGGCCATACTGTCAGCTGTTGGCTGATGTGGATCATGGAGGGGTAATCAACAGATTTTCAAATCTAAAAACAAGACTCTCAAGCTGAACACTTTCACCGTGAAAGCACAAAGAAGAGACGTCATAACACTGAACCCTGTCAAAGAGTCAGCAGCAGAAGAAGACGAGGGAGAGGAGAGAGATCCATCAGATGATGACGAGGTGAACAGTTCACACAATAAACTGCATTATTTCATTTGAAATACTTAATAACTGATTCATAATTAATCTGGAAAGCTGACAACAGTTCTTCTGGTTACATGACAAATGAAAAGAGAATGTAATCAAAACAGTTTTTAATATTTTTGACAACAGTTGAGCTCTGTCAGATGAATAATAGAGAACAACATTTACATTTTGTCTCCATGAGTTGTATTATAAGGTCAGAGAGAATATTAATATGACAAAGATACAACCTGCTAGCAGAGCTTTAGACTTTCACAGTAGGAATTCACTATAAAGTCAGTGTACTTGGACAAGTGCTTCGAATCCACAGCAGATGATGTTTAATTCATAGTTTATTATTAATGAAATGTCATTTAGCAGTGCTCAGGTTTTATGTTCATAACAGCAGAGATTAATTATTTAGTATAACAGCATTCATACTGTATATGTTTTATGAATGACATTCCTCTATGACCTACTAGTGATTTTATTATTTTAAAAGTTAACTTTGCTGTGATTCAGGCTGGTAGAGTTAGTTGAGTCACTGATCTCTAATTTATTATCATTTAAGGGCTTTTTTTCAGTTCCTTTGATAAAATGTATTATTAGATAGAAGTGATTATGTTATGATTTCACCCTTGTCTGTTGTATTGTTGGTTGGTTTGCTTGCCAGCAGGATTAATCTGACGTTATACAACATTTTTTTTTAAAAAGGGATTATGTTGGGGCCAAATACAAATACATGCAATGTGTAGACCCAGATAAAGACATGGATCCACTCCATTTATAACTTCCCTAACATTATGAGAGGATGTTTGTGCTCTACTGAGTGGCATTCTAGGTGTTGAGTAAAGTGTATCCAGACTTTTCAGTCACTTCTGTTTTGACCATTGGTCACATGAAAAGATGCCACAAGTCAGTAAGGGTCCCCTGGCTAGACAGCCTACCTCGGAATATGACCGAGAGAAATATAACCAACCAAACAAGGTCTGCGTGAGATGTTGAGGAACTAGGACATACTGATGAGAAATGGGCTACTGGAACCAGACACAGATGGACAAGGACTGAGAACATGGAACTGATGGAATGCTAATAGCAGACCCAATGACAGAGGGTATGTGCAGCGTATGAGGGAACTATGGACAATGAAGAGACCCGCCTCCGCATTGACCACGAAGCAGCTGGTAACAGAACTCAGCTCCACTAACTATCCCTACTGCCACATCACAGAAACCAATGAGCTCGTATTTGCCACTGCAACAGTAATCCTGGAGACACTGGGGTATAAAATCAAGAGTGACACATGCAGAGAGGGCCCCCCATGGAGAAGAAGGCTGGAAGCCAAGATAAATAAAGCCTGGAGGGAAGTTAGCCACCTAGCAGAAGTGCAGAAGGGTAACATGAGAGACAGGTTCTGGATGAAGTACAAGTACAACAAGATGTCCATAGGTGAGGTTCTAGAGACTGCCAAACAAAGACTCACAGCTCTGGTTGCTTGGCTGAGAAGATACACCAGAGAAGAAGAGGCCAAGAGAAGCTTGAGGAAGACACACACCAGCCCCATGGGGGTGAGGGGGGAAATTTACATATATATACACACAGATGTTACTACATCAGAAGGAGGATTGTTTTTCCAGCAGTAGTTACACCAACAACCACCATGTAGCACAAGACTGCAGCCTTTCTCTTGCATGTCTTACCTCACCAGTTACAGCACCTCTGATCTACTGCAGCAGCAAGGCCTGCAAATAAAAGTAATAACATCTGAGTATATATAGGTGTACACAAATATAAGATAAGGATTAGTATTAAATAAGGATGTTAATGTAGAAATAAAAATGGTTAACAGCGTACAAGCAGCCGACCAGTCTACACCGTACTGTTTACAGTGCATATGTGTGAAATAATGGGAGTATTGTAAGACTAGACTACGTAAACAATGTTAAAAAATGTAAACAAAAGTATCACATTTATCTTGGAAAACATAAAATTATTTCATACAAAATACATCTAACATTCAAGTAAATGTAACAGCCAGCCAGTTTTAGGATCATTTGGCCTTGATGGAGATATGCACTCTATTGACTGCCATTTTAGTTTTTATTTGCTAAATCTGAACAAGCGTGGAAAGGCAGTGACTTCTAAAATAGGTTAAAAAGGTTGTCTGGATTTCATGTGAGTGTTGGGGGTCATGATGATTATTAAAATGTCAGTGGGGAACAGGACTGAGTGATGAGGTGAGGGTAAAGGAGCAGTAAAATATCAATACATCTACTTACCTACTCTGTCCACAGACCAGAAGAGAGTCCCAAACCAAAATGAAGACCTTTTGAAGGTGGGAAACTTCAACTGATTGTAGGAAATTGAATGATTCAAGAATTGAGGAATTGAGGAATTCACAAGACATGGGCAAGATACATGAATATTAAAATAACCCAATAAAACCAGTCATACCACTGGCTCCACATAATCAGCAGAAGAGAGGCATGAATGAATCCACTCATGGATCGAAAAAGGCATCACTCCCCTCAAACACATTTTCCATAATAACACACTGGTCTCATTCCACCATTTGGTCCAAAGGTACAGCATCAGGAGCAGTTTCTGGAATGTCTACAAATCATCTGGTCAATCAAAAATTGGCATCACATCCACCAACCTAGATCTTTGCCCATCTCAGAATTCATTAACATCCCCCTAAAAAAAAACCTCCTCTCTAAAATACACAGAATAATATCACAGTCTTACAAAACACTATCCGTACCAAAAACAAAATGAGAACAAGACTTATCTATCACTACTGACACCGACTTCTGGATCCAAATCTGCAAAAACATATACTTCTGACAAAGAATGCAAACCTTCAACTCATTCAATAAGAGGACTCACAGCAGCAGAAAATCAAAAAAATAGCCCAGACAGCTACGTTCACACCACCTGGCACTGCACATGATTAATCACTTCTGGGAAAAAAATCACAGAGACAATATCCCCCTTTCTGGGCTGCCACATCCCACTATCCCCCTCAATCTGTTTACTAGGACATATCAACAGTCAACCTTAATAAAACAAACAAAAGATCTTAGCCTTAAGTATCACCAAGAAAACCATCCTCATGAACTGGAAATCAAGAAACACCATAACACTCATTGGATAAACCTACTTATGGATTACATCTCTATGGAAAACATTCCCACCTCCATCCAAAACACCGCGACAGAATCCAACCCCATCTGGTTCTCCCTCACTAAGGTTTTACACACCTGATCTGCCTCTCTTCTGCTTTTATTTATTCATTCATTCATTTTGATGATGGTAATATTAAATAATAACAATAATGATAATAATAATAATGGTTATTAATGTTATTTTTTATTTACTTATGTTTTTCTTATTTGTTTTTGTTTTTTGCTTGTGCACGAATCACAATGTGATCCCACAGCGCAATATTTTATCAATATACCCTAGTTCAATTCGATAATAATACAAATCAATAAACCCTAATCCAAATATCATATACCTCCATAGAATAACACACACCTGCACACAGCAACATCCATCCCTACATTAACCTTTCCAACCTGACTTATCGGCCTGTACCCTCTGTTTTAGAATTATCGTTTATTATTGTGTTTGTTCCACTGTCTATTATGTGTCACGTGTGGTACAAATACAGGACCCAAATGCAGACAACAGTCGGAGACACGTAGCAGTTAAAGGATTTAATAAAGAAAAAAAACAAACCCCGAAATCCAAGATGCAAAATACAAAACACAAAACCAAGGACAAAACTTACACAGGGCAAAACAGGACACGGCAGAGCACGACAGGATAACAGAGTCAAACAGGGAATAACAGACAAACTGACACAGAGGACAGAACCAAACAGACTTAAATACACAGAGTAACGAGACAATGACACACAGGTGGAACAGGGAGGAGGAGAGAATCAGAGACAGGTGGAAACACAGACAATCACAGAGGAGGGAAAATGCAGAGAAGGGGAAACATGAGGAGGATAAACTAATCATAAGACAGAGCAAACAAACAGGGAAAGAGAGCAAACTGGAACTAAAAACACAGAAGACTGAAACAGAGACAGGAGAACAAATGGTTCAAAGATCACAACCAAACACAGGAAATGCAAAGCAAATACACATGGCAGGGAAAATACTTTCAAAATAAAATAGGAAATGGCAACCTGAATACTGAACCATGACATTATATGCATAGTCTTAGTATTGTTGTTAATTATTGTTCATTATTTTTTTTGTTCCACTGTCAAATGTCTGTAATATACACAGTCTTAGTATTGTTGTTTATTGTTGTGTTGTCCCACTGTTTATGCACATTGCAAATAAAAACCTTTTTAAAAATAAGGGGAAAAAAAGAAACCTTATGTCCCCCAAGGGGGGATTTGCTTTGCACAAGAAGCATACACAACACAAACATATAACATAAAAACATGAACATGACATAAGACAGAGCATAATAAATTATCACCAGGCATCCTCAGTGAATAAATAATAACAAAGTGCAGATTTAAAGTGTCATTCAAAATTCAAATAAAATTGTTCAGAGCTTGTTGAGTAGCTGAATGCTGCGTGGGACGTGTTCTCATCCTGGGCATGCTGTACCTCTGCCTGAGGGTAAAAATGCATACTGAGACCATAGAGGGTGCCCAGGGGTCAGCTATGATCTTATGAGCTAGGAACCTATTTGACTGTTGCTAGGACCCTGGGGATGTCAATATTTGTGGGATTGGTGAGAGTGAACATCAGGGAATTAGTTTTACTTTTTATAGATAATTATTTATAAAATTATTTTTGCCTTTATTCAAGGTTGTAAGCTGATGTGAGTCCTTATCTTAGGGTTGGGAGAAAGTGTGATGTGAGGTTGACAGGGACCCAGCAGCGCTGCAGGCTGAGGGGCAACACCCACATAAAATGGTTGTTTCTGCTCGCCTGCCTTGGCTGAGGGCTCTGTGATGTCAGAGGATGGGTGGTGTTCCAGCTTCCCTGAAAGCTCAAAACGGTTTCCTAGCTGGAATGATAAACAGAGGAACAGAGAAGGGGTTCCTACCCAGCCTCTCTGTCCAGGCATCTGAGGTATAGAGCAAGAAACAGACTCGTTCTCGTGGATCCATTTGACAACTTGTGGCACTGATTGGGCGATGACAGAGGGAAAATGCAATGGTGGGTGGTGATGTTGTCAGTGACTGAATATCCAGTCCTCAAGTTTAGCTTTTTTTTTTTTTTTGGGATAGTTGAATCCAGTAGAATCCAGTGGAGAGGTCAGTAGAAGCATTGCAGTAGGGGTCCCGTTGGTGGTAGAGCTGCAATTAGCAGGTTGAGCTGAGAATCTGTGATTGCCAGAGTGGATCTATCCTGTCAACAAGGTCCAATGTAGGGTGAACAGGGCCAAGTTAAGAGCAGATTAAGATAATTACATAGCTGGTGTTTAACAAAATAAAGTTAAAAGAGTTATTAAAGTGGAGACTGAACACGATTTAAAGTGGGGGCTTAACAGTTTCAGCTTCATAGATTCTCAGTGGTGCACAGCGATGACGTGAGCGATGGTGTCAGATGCATCACTCTCCGGATTTTCATGTTTCATCATTTATGAAGGACCTGGAAGGACTCCATGTTTCAACAACACTACTCTGATATTCATACAATTTGTGAAAGAATGATGTGAGCTAATATTTATTTGTTGAAATAAATCTTCTAAATAAATATTTGGTGTGATCTCCTGCCGTGTTCTGGCTCAGGCTCTCCATCATTAAGCTAAAAAACAGGATCATATCTGGACTACCCTGCTGTCAGTGTCACCTTCTCCAGCTGTCTGATGTCTCAGTTTGGAAGGTGAAACCCTTCAGAGTTTCCAAGGAGTCAAATTAACCGAGCCGCACAGACCTCAGTACAGGTGAGTTACACAATATAACAGCAACAGAAGTTCTCTGCTGTTCTGACAAACTAACACCTTGACCCTCACCTCTTCCGTCCCCATTACCATATGTGGTCAAATTAGTTTTTGTCCTCCTCACTTCCTCTCTTCTATGTTATTGTGGTCACTAACTATTTTCTGCTACTTTGCCCTCACAAGTGATGCAGTGATCTTATTCTGTGGTGTTGATTTTAAAAGTTACACCACCAACCACTGCCCTGCCTTACACACGACACCGTTTTCAATCATTTTGCAGAACAGGGATCATTTTGAAAATGTTGCTGTCAGGATCAGCAGTTTTCCTCTCCCTTTTCCCTTCTCCCCTTGTTCCTACCTGTCTCTCCCCTGTCAGTGGGTGTGTCTGTTATACCTAGTGATTGATCCACTCCCACCCGCTGCATCCTGCAGACTTCTCTGTTCACTGTGAGTCTGACTATCTGTGAAGATATTACCTGCCTGTTCCGTTCTCATCCCAGTTCGCCTAGTTTCATCAGTTCCTTTGAGTCATCTGTGCACATTAATTACTTGTATAATAAACCTTTGTTCACCTTTTCATCTCATCTGTGTTTTGATTCTGACTTTGGCTTCTAACCAGTCTGTGAAACATTACATGCTGTGTGAATACAGAACTTTTTTTAAAAGAGGAAAGAAAATCTTTTCCATTTTCAGCAAAATCATTGATGTGGAAACAGCCACTGACTCTTCAAGGAGACTGGAATGAAGAGCCATCTGCACTAAGCAGGAGCAGCAAGATAAATCCCCCCTTGTAGTACACTGGTGGTGGTGGTGGCTGATGACTCTGATGAGGCCCATAAATGATTAAGTTGCAACACGGCATCATGAATGAACCATAGGTACAGAAAGAATCATATTGAAATAGACAGCATTAAGATGATAGGCTTACAATGAAGGTGTGACACTGTCCTATTGGATAGATGTGACTAGATGATAAGAACAGCTGATATGTCAATCAATATCCCCAGACAATGACAGCAGGAAGTTAGGTGTGAATGACTGGATGGCATGAGAAACAAACTTTCTCCTTGATGGAAGCGGACGGACCTGGTAAATCCAAATGTGTCATGATTTTGAACTTGGAACATCTTACAAAGATCTGTCTTCAACTCCAGAAGAATTTCTCATGGATGCCATGGTAGCCTCCATTATAGTAGAGCCAGCTATAGTCAGGAGGACATTTGTGCCTCAGAAGTTGCTGATGGATGCGGCGAGGAAACTGTCAGGCTGAAGGAGGTCTTTGTGCTGGCCAGGGGTCTCCTGTAGGTGCAGATAGGTACCAGAGGGCCAGAAGGACTGCTGCTTCAGTAGCTGCTCAGACTAAATCTTGCATGTGAAAAGAGCTCAGGGGTGCTTTTATGGAGGAGGACTTTACGTTGGCCCCAGGCACAGTGAGGTTTTCTCCCAGAAGCCAAAGGAAGCCAGGTTTCCCCTGTTTTTTCTCTCTACATGGCTCTGGGTGTTATGTAGTGTAAGAATGAACCAATGATTAGTTTTAAATGAGTTTGTCTCTCTGATGTGTCCAGTTTCTAACTCTGCCTCTGAAGGTTCTCCTCCTGGGAGGCAGGATGAGGAAAAACAACACCCATCACTCAAACACTTTCTCCAGCATCCCATCTGACCTGCACAAACATCTCTCCATCATCTCTTTTCTTTTATTCTGTTTGCTTCCTGTCCACCATTCAGTCCATTTCTTTCAGGTTGATGTATAAGTTCTTTGCCCTGAAATCATCTGATGCTTTTTCTATTCCTGCCCTTTGTGTCTCTTGTCTGTCTCTGTCTCAGTTCAATCGACCATCTGTGGCTTTTATTTCATTGTCTGTACCTTTATTTCATGTCCATCATCCATCTGCCGCCCCCCCCCCTCTCAGTTTAATCATCCACCCTGCTCTCACTGTTTATCAGTCTTACCTTAACTGTCACTCTTTCATGTCTCTTTGTAAAGCTCTGCTTCTTATCCCCCTGATTATTAATACAACCACTTGCTCTTCTCATCTCGGTTTTCTTCTATCAGTCTTTAAACTTACTAACCTGTATTTTATGGCATTTTTTGTGATTTTTGATCATATATTTCAGTAACTTTTTTCTTACAAACTCAGTCAGCTAAAAAAAAAAAGTAGTTATTTTATTATTTTTAGTTACATTTTATTCTAATTTCTTACATTGACTTATATTGCTTTATAAGTTTATATTTTCATCCATATGTTGGGTTCCTCTTCATTTCATAAGCCTTTTGTTCAAAGCTGTGGTCTCCTTATACTTTCATACAAAGTGTGTCCTTGCTCATTAGGAGTAAGATGGAGCTAGGGGTCCTGCTAAGGGACACTTTTCAACACGTGGACAGCATAAGCAAACCAATCAGCATGGCTGACAGCAGCGGCTCATCAAAGCAGGGCACTGAGAGACCGCCCCCTCCTCAAATATCTGGAGGAGAAAATAACCTGAGACAAGTTAAACATAAATCAATTAGATTATACAAAAATAATTATGAAATAAAAATTGTTTACCTGTACAATGCTGCTGGCCATCTGTCAGCCTTCATTTAAAATTGTCTCCAAATTGTACTGGGTTGATTTTTCATTGAATAAATACTTCCGGCCACACACAAATGTTCACACCTGTCATTAACATAACTCCACCTGGGAATAAACACAGTCCAGATTCACATCAGTTTCCAGCTGAGTAGGGTGTTTATACCAGCAGAATTCATTTCAGAACCACTAATGTATTTCATATTGAGACTGGAAGAACCCAGAAAGCATCGCAGAAGAGACCGGAGGTAGATCTGAACACTCCTGCCTCACTTCTTCATATCAGCGTTCCTGTTGAAACAACGGATGAACTGAGCCGCTCTCTCTCTGTTAAAAATTCATGTAGAAGTACTCCCCAGTGCTTGATCTCTCTCTCCCACTGAAACCAACCTGAAGATACAATAATGTATCCCAGACCATCCAAAGAAGATGGGATGTTCTTATATAGCATTAAAATGTTATAGTTCTAAAACATATGGGTTTATTGGTCTACACAATATATATATAGACACGTTTTTTGGCCTCCAGATAATGATATGAAATGTTAAATTATGTCACAGTGTTTTTATAATGGTTGCATGTGAAATGCAAAATGAATTCATATAAATAAACTGATTAAAATGGCCAGAATTGTCCTCTGGAAGGAGCCTGCCTATATCTGCTGTTTTGACAGTCTCTTTCACCCCCGTAGCAGCAGACAGACAAACATCCTAAATGTCTGTTTAGCATGTCTGACTCAGGCCCCACCACTCCAAACGTTCAGTAGTTTTGGTGTAATGAGGGTACATGTTGGAAAACACCTTTGCATTGTTAGAAACAATGACATTTCTAGATTTGCCCCTTTATCCACATCTGTAACAACATTTAGTAGGCTCTCTCCTGGCCTGTGTGTAATCCTGCTGACAAACCATCCAACAGACATGAGTTGGCAGAGGTCTTTACAAATTGCCTGACATGTTCATCCAATTTAAGCTCAAATGTAGTTCATCAACTTACTCATGAAGAAGAAGAAACCTCTCTGTCAGCATTTCATGATGCCACAGAGGATTTTCTTATTTTCCTCTCATTGTTTTATTCAAGAACTAATATCAGACATAAACGAGGAAACCAGTGAGTGAAGAACATCTGCCCCATAGAAATATGAGTATAACTGTACTCTGTTGTAAAAATCTACTTGTGTCCTGCTGACAGCAGGTCAACATATTGTAATAAAAACCATTTATGCAGTGAGAGTAAATCCACTTTTCCCACCCAACTATGTATCTCAGCAGGGATTTAAAGTCTTTGACCTCAGCTTCACCTCTTCCTCTGGAGTCAGTGTTACCTCTCTTCATCTCTCTCCATGAGCTCCTCTTCTAAGTTCAGTCAGTCCATTTCCACTCGGTCTGTCCCCTGAGCAGACGTGTCATTCATCTCTCTCTGACATCACTCTTACACTCATCCATCCCTGTGCTGCTCCGATGGAGAGAGAAGGAAAATGAGAAGGATGAAGGTGAGGGTCCAAAAAATATGACACTCTATCCTCCTCTTCCCAGACTCTCTATAGAGGGTTTTTATTCACCTTTACAATGAAGTATCAACATGCATTATACACATCGTCTGTATGTGCAGATGTGTATGATGCCAATGAGTGTGAGGAACGTGAAGTTCATTATTTTCACATATTTTGTTAGTTCTTCAATTTTTCTAAGTAGAATAATTAATAAGCCTGATCCTGACCTGTACCTCTGTACCTTTACATGATTTATACTGTCCGTTCTTCACAGCAGCCATATAGAGAAGAAATATTAGGTAAAGACAGGTTAGTGAAATTAAGCCTCTGTTTCATTTAGTGAGTCTTTCCAGTGAGCCAAGATGCAAATATAGCAGCACCCTGACTCAGTTTGGCCTGAATGGAACAGAATTAAAACCATCATTGTGTTACTGTGTTACTATTTCATTTCTAAATGGAGGCTGTGAAAAAGTTCTACACTTGAACACACTGAATCCTTCCCAGATGCTGCATTCCAGTTCTTGGTCCTTTATTGTTTTCTATTTAAATGCTTCCTCTGGAGTATATCCATAGATATACAGTATGTTCTTTGTTATGCAGATGCTACATAAAGCCATTTTCTCACGTTGTTCGGCTCAAGGGTATCAGATGCTAGAAGTTGCATGATTGTCGCATCATTTTCCTCAGGTCCAAACCTGAGGTTCTTCTATTCAGGCCCCCAAACCTGACCTATGACCTGAAAATGAAGATCTGTCCCCCAGTGTCATCTCTCCTGCCTATAATTTGATGTTTGACCCTGACCTGTATTTTGACATATAAATCACCAAGGTAGTAAAATGTGTTCTCCAATATGAAATCATCGCTAAAGTTATGATTTAGAAAAAGCCATCCATGCTTTCATTTCATCATGTCTGGACTATTGGAACTCTTTGCATTCAGGCCTTAGCCTCCAGGCAATCTCCCTTCACAGCAGCCATATAGAGAAGAAATACTCGGTAAAGACAGGTTAGAACAGAATTAAAACCATTCATTTCAAACTCATTTCAAACTTGGCTGTCCGACTCTGGACAGATTGTACACTAGGAGACAACTTTAAACCTTTAGTCGTGACTTGTAAAGCTCTCCGTGGCCTTGATCCTGTTTATTTCATAGGTTTACTGACCCCATATGAGCCTAGCTGCTTTCTGCATTAACAGGAAACTGTTGTAGGCCTACAACAGGAAACTGGGCGTTTCCCATTAGAGCTCAGCAGCTGTAGATTTGCAAAGTCAATTCCCAATTTAAGTCACTCCTCGAAAGACTTTTTTATAGTAACTATTAAATCTTAAGTTACTTTTATCATACACTTACACACAGGTCTTATGTTTTTTGTTTTTATTATTTATGTTGTTTTTATCTTGACTGATTCCACTGTTCTGATGTTTTCGGTTATTTTAGATTGTCTGTGTGTGTTTTATTTTATTCTGGACAGTACTTTGTAATTGTGTTTTAAACAAATGCTATACAAATACAATTTTCTTCTTCTTCTTCTTCTTCTTCTTCTTATTATTATCATTATTTCTTTAACTACTGAAATTACTTGCACACCAGGCCTTTGTTATTGCCCATTTGAATGTACCATAAACTGATGCTAACATTGTTTTATTCCCTTAACGGTGCTGATTTCTACAGCGTTTCTTTATCTCTCTCATTACTTCTGTGTCCAAGCAGACATGTTTTGAATTCTTGGTCGTTTGCCCTTGAGAAATAGTGCAGTAGTTATTTTATTGTTTATTATCATTCACCCTCTTCATCTGTGGGCGAGGATGACGACTTATTTAATTTGTTATCCTGCCATTGTAAGTCTGAAATTCTTATCATGGGTGATATGAACATTAACAGGTTTAAATAACTGATAGTATAAAACATTTCTGCACTGAATTCAATCTCAGGCACCTTCACCTTCACCCGATCCAGAATATACAGGACAGGTCACTCTCTTGAATTTAACTACTAGTCCTCAGCATTATAAATCTAGCTTTGGTTTCCTCTTAACATCAATACAATATCAACTAAAGATGAAGAAGTACACCATTATCTCTATCTGTACTCTTAAACTGGAGGCTGGTGCTGCTTAAACCAGAACTCAGAAAGTTTTTAATTTAAGAGAGAAATTGATGTGTTGATCAATTAGGGTAAGATAATTTAGCTATTTTGCTATATTTCTAATTTATTAGAAAATGATTTACACAAAATTGAGCTTCCGATCGATGCTGTAATCACAAGAGAGAGAGAACTAATTAGAGTCAGTCATGTAATGAGGACTTTCCTTCATCACAATCACACTTATTGACACATTATACTTGGATGACACCATGGTGGTTTGAGGTGTTTTAATATTTGGTCTATGGTGAAAACTATGATGAATTCATTGTAAATGGATTTAAATGAAAGGTGAACACAGTCTTTATAGAAATCATTCAAACAAACCACCAGTGAAATCTGAAGGTTAACATTTGATCTCCAAAGGACAGAAACATGTGATCAGGGTGGAGCTGGATCATCCTCCTCAGCTCATATTAACCATCTGTAAGGCTGCTTTGTTTCCTCATTCGTTATTGATATGTGCATCAGTCTCAATCTGCTGGCTTTATATGTTATTTGGGTCCTTTTTCCATCTTTTTTCCTCCATTCTCTTAGGTGCAGAGATGTTTTCGCCCTTGAGAACCCAGTGAGTTTACAAATCCATTTTCATCATGTGGACACGCAAAACAACAGAACCAATACCCAGAGGGACTCGCTCTAACTGACTTTACATTCATCGTACCAGGCAAACCTGTATGTCTTCATATAATATGCATGATATCCTGCAGCATGCATACTGCCTGCTTGCCAGTACTGATGGACTTTTCATTTTCTGATCTTTGTTTCCAGAGTACCTGAAGCAGTATGTTAGTGTGACCCCCAGTGTAAGGGTGTCAAATAAAAGTGGTCTAGATGATGCATGGAGCACATTCCATGTCCTTGATCAATATTATATAGGCTGCCTGTGAGAGGATCTGAGGTGATTCAAAGGAGACATTTTGATCTGTATGAAACTTTAATTATTTGTTATTATTTTCTTCAGGATTTGAAGAAAAATATCTTTTTTAACACTCTGGGTCTTTTCAGAGTGGCTATCCATCCAGTTATATTTTAATCACCAGCCTCAGTGCTGAGATCCAAGCAGTGACATCGGTTTGCTCGGTTGGTATGGTGAAAGTATTTACTATATTTACTATATGTAGTGAACAGCTCGTGAATAAAAGTGGGGACTCCTTTGACAAGTTCAGTGAATTGTGAATAAACAGGCCAATCATATTACCTGCTGTATTTCCTCCTCTGTAGGCACTATGCTAGTTAACAATGGTGTCGATCTCACTTTATGCCCCTGTCCCACTAATGCCCTGTGTCAGTGTATCACTGTATCCCCATTTTACTCATTTCTGTCCACTCTTAGAGACATCAGGCCAGGTTTGTCTTCTGCTGCATTCACAACAAACGCGACGCAAATTTTTCGTGCGGTGTGAATACATACAAAGTCAATGGAAAGGCACGAGTAGGCGTGAGTAGATGCAAATTCATTCCGGGCGATGCGCATGATGCCAATGAAGCAAGATTTGATCAAGTTGAAAAATTTCAACTCAGGCATGAAATTCATGTGACACTGTGACACGAAAGCCTATCAGTGTTGAGATCCTCTACACATCTGGATATCAGTAGAAGTTAATGCTGAAGTGACAAGACAAGCTAATCGTAGCTGTATGTTGACACCCACAGCTGTCTGTGTGCCTCCCGACAGTGTTGGGAACCCAGACATGTTTGGTTTTCCAACGTATGGGACTTCCACAACATACACAAGGCAGCTGTTGTCCTTACTACGGTCATGGCTGATGACTGGATACGATGGCGGATATGAACGGTGTTGAAATCGGTCGTGTTACTCACTAACATGAGTAAACTCAAGTTATCCCACAGTGACATTAGCACTAGTAAAGTGAGTAAACGTTGTTGGTAACTTTTTCGAGCGAGTGAAGCGAATGATCCCACGTTGACAGTCACACGAATACAGTGAGTAGAGTAGAGTAGCATTACTGATCTCATCATCTATTGAATCTGCTGGATTTTCACTGAAAACCATCTTTGTGTTATCATTACTAGCTAGTTTTCTCTCTCTCCGCTGTCTCTCTTTAGCAGCGGCGGTTTGTCAATGTGAGGCTCTGGGGCCCAGAAAACCTACTGAAACACATGAATCATAACTTAATTAGATAATGCACAATAATTATTAACCCTTGTGTTGTGTTCTGGTCAAATCTGACTGATTAAAAACTTTTCTCTCTAAAAAATGTAATTCATTTCATCTGTTTGTTATAAGGTTCTATGACTTTGTTCACACATGGCATCTGAACACACAAAATACATTTTGAGAATTTTAATTGGGTTGGTAAATTTGGGTGTTTTATTGAACTTGTGTACACTCTAGGTGTTTCTGGTCAAAAATGACCGGTCATTAGAAACGCCCCTTTTTGGCTTCCATGGCAACCCCCATAGGAACCTATCAGCAATAGAATTTTTACCCCATGGGAACTACACCTGTTGGCAATTGTCATAAACATTAATAGTGTTTCAATTATATCTACAACTTTCTCTCAGCTCTGGTATAAGAAGCTTTTTTGAGGCCTTGTTCTCAGTTCATTCTGTAGCAGCATGATGGAAAAGACATATGAGCTCAGGTCAATGAGGCCTACAGGACATAAATAACAAATGGAAGTTCAAAAATCGTAAAGTTTACAAGAACTTGAGTTGATAAAACAATGAAACACAACATTAGATGATAATATATGTGCAAAGTAATGTGCTCTCATATTATTTATATTAAGTTGTTATTTTATTTCATTAAGTCTTTTATTTTGTAATTATTTGAAATAAAAGTGATGCGTCCTGTTTTATTTGACATACGTTCCTGACTGTCGTAAAATGTTGGGGGGGGGCTTTACGTTAGGTTCACTCTGGTTTACGGTGTTTTTAGCAGAGCGGTAAAAATAAATGCTTGTGATATAGTAGCTGATGTGTGTTCCAGCACTATGAACACTAATAAAAGTTTGGTATCAGACGATATATAGAGTGTGATCCTTCCTCAACATGGCTGATGAAGCAGCAAACCCAAGAGGTTATGGGCTCAGGCGCGACACAGGAGGAAGATGGCAATGGTTAGTTTTCGAAGGAGATAAAAACCACTACCATCTTTGGGAAGTAAAGTTCCTGAGAATATTAGCCTTAAAGGACACGATATTATCCACCAATGAACCAGACCCAGAAAAGAATGCAGATTGCTACACAGAGCTAATTCAGTTCCTCGATGACAAAAGCCTGTCATTGGTGATGAGAGACGCGACATGATGGCAGACAGTCTCTTAAGATACTAGGGGATCATTACGCCAGCCCAGAATTATTGCTCTGTATACAGAACTTACTTCCTTAAAGAAGGAGCCTGAAGAGACTGTGAGTGACTATGTCATCTGAACCGAAAAAGCAGTGACGTCCTTAAAAAATGCAAAGGAGGCAATTAGTGATGGGCTGATAATAGCTATGATTCTGAAAGGCCTTCCAGAAACATACAAGTCATTCGCCATTCATACAACACAGAGCAGAGAAGAATTAACGTTCACACAGTTCAGAAGGAATCTGCGGACCTATGAATAGACAGAAAACCAAAAGTGGACACTGTGATGAAAGTGGACATGTCATCAATTACCTGTTATGGATGCGGGAACCGAGATCATATTGTGAGAGATTGTCGCCAAAAAGTGATGTAGGTACCATAGAAGCTCAACACACAGTGATGAGACATGCAGGAGAAAAACCAAACAAAAAGATGACGTCAAACAAACAGCAGAAAGACAAGACGAACAAGTGAGACAGAACAAACCTTTGCACTCAAGGTCAGTCAGTGATTTATTCATGACAGAATAAAGGGAAAAGGACTAATGGTAGATTGTGGAGCCACATCACACATCATGACAAAGAGAAATAAATTCACAAGAATTAATGAGTCCTTCAACCTGAGGAAACACTACATGGAGCTAGCTGATGGAACCAGAATGAACAACGTGGCATTAAATCGAGGTGATGCAGAGGAGTGTCTGCTAGATTCAGAAGGAAAACATGTCAAGGTCCCAATGAAAAAGGCCTTATTCATACCAACATATCCTCAGAGCATTGTCTCTGTCAAAGCGGCCACAGCTGACAGAAGCAAAGGGATCTTCGAAGAGGGACGAAACGTAAAGGGTTTACGGGTAACACAAAGCTAGACTGCAGTGTCTGCACAGAAGGAAAACTCACTAACAACAGGAAAACATACTGACTTAGCAGATCCCATTGAACCGAACAGTCGAGATGGATCAGATCAGGTAACAGCACAGGATACACAAGAAATGCTTTCCAATCACTCTTAAGAGATAGAGTAATAAGACACGAGACATCATCCCCATACTCGCCCCATCAAAATGGGACAGCTGAGAGACAATGGATGACCCTTTTTGAAATGGCAAGGTGTCTCTTATTAGAGGAGGGATTACCAAAGGTACTATGGGCCATGCTGTCCAAAATGCTGCTCATATTCGTAACAGATGTTACGACAGGAGCAAAAATACCCCATACTTCATGCTAACTGGGAAAAGATCTCTCAAAAATGTGGGTATTCAGATCAGATTGTTACACATACATACATACATACATTCTTACAGTAGAAACAGCCCAGCATACCTGGTCTATAACCCACATACAGAGGAGGTGTCCAAACACAGACTGGTGAAATTCATTAGAAAGAACAGCGTCGAACAACAAACACAAACTGATGAATATAACCTAGAAAACCAGGGATATGAAAACAGAAAAACTGGTAAAGAAAACAATGCCAATGTTCCACAGAGAGAGGATAGTACAGAAAATGAGATATTATGTGAGAGAGAAGAAGAAAAAGAAAACACAGATGTGTTACAACCTGATGAAACCACAGAAGATGAAATCCCAGACGAGAATAAAAAGTATTGTCGAAGCCATCGTTATCCAAAAAGAGAAAAGGGACCCCCAAAATATCTAGAGGATTAAATACTAGACCGTAAAGATAATGATGCATCTCTTACAACTGTCAATTATTGTTACAGGGCAGTATGTGGAATCCCACAAACATACAGTGAGGCTATGAGGTCACTCGAAGTGTCCCAATGGACACAGGCAATGAGAGAAGAGGTCGAGTCACTTAAAGAAATTGACACATTTGAACTATTCTCTTTACCTGAAGGCAAAAACACAGTAGGAGGGAAATGGGTCTATGCCCTTAAACAAAAAGCAAAAAAAGGAAAAATCTTAAAAGCCAGATATGTGGCTAAGGGATAAATCAAACAGAAGCCAGACACTACCAGGAAACGTCTACCCCAACAGCAAACATCAGATCAGTATGAGCATTGATGCAAGTAGCAGTCCAAAATGACCTCAGTGTACATCAGACGGATGTTAAGACGGCATATTTACATCCCCCAATAGATGAAGACATTTTCATGGAGCAACCAGAAGGTTTTGAAGAGATGTCAGAGGATGGAGAGACACTAGAGTACAAGAAATCCCTTCATGGGTTCAAACAGAAATTGGTACAAACTTCTGAACGATCACCTAGAGCTAAACGGCTTTGTGAGAAATCAGTCAGATCACTGTGTGTACAGAAAACAGACAGAAAATAACACAATCGTTGTGATCATCTGGGTGGATGATCTAACCATTGCAGCCAGCCATAATGACCTGCTCAACAGATTTAATGATACCATGAAAAACTAATTACACATGAAAGATCTGGGAAAAATATCATGGCCATCCAGTTTGAATAAAAGGGGGAGGAAATCAAAATGAACCAGAAACAGTATATCGTAAAAATCCTGGAAAGGTTTGGGATGTCAGAGTGTAAACCCAGATCTACACCATGCAAGCAAAAATTGGAGGATAACACAAATAAGGAAGGCAACAAAAATGAGAATGTTGATCCCAGTAGGTATCGTGAGATCATAGGCAGTTTGATTTATGCCATGACTTGCACCAGACCAGATATCAGTTGGATGGTTAGTAAACTGTCTCAAACACTGGCAAAGCAGAGGACTTGGTGGCTGCTAAACATGTTTTGAGACACCTCACAGGTATAAGTGATCATGAATTGAGTTTCAAGAAAAGTGAAGAAGATCTCTTCTTCATCTTCACTCTGGATATTGTTTCAGCCTTACAACACAAGGCCCTGCAATTTCCTGGAAGTCTTAAGAAACAGCCGACAGTGGCTCTGTCAACTTGCGAGGCTGAATACATTCTAGCAACCACTACCCATTAAAGCATGTATTTACCCCAGCTATTAAATGGCACGGGTAGTAGAGGGTACAGTGGCACAAAGATCCACGGAGACAATCAGGGGGCCTTTGCACCAAGAACCCAGTGAACACACAGAGGTCCAAATAAATATATCACTTCATCCATGAAACACTCAGCAAGGGTAAAATAGAGACCTTTATGTTAGGTTCACTCTGTTTTACGGTGTTTTGAGCAGAGTGGGAAAAAGACATGCTTGTAATATAGTAGCTGATGTGTGTTCCAGCGCTATGAACACTTAATAAAAGTTAAGTATCAGACGATATAGTCAGTGTGATCCTTCCTCAACATGGCTGACAAAGCAGCAAACCCAACAATATGTATAATTATGGATTTATAATCAGCTAGAATGGAGCGGCCATTTTTGGCCGGGAACACCAAACTAGTTAATTAACAGGGAACAAACACAACAGGAGGGTTGGATAAAAAAATGTTTACTTATACAATGCACATGGTATTCTACCAGCATTCAGCTGCTCAGACGAGAGTCCTTCGAAGGACTCAGGCTACGAAGGTGGACCGAAGGCCAGGCTCCATTGAACACAGTTAAATGAGACGCTCTGGTCTATGGAGAATTTCACCAGCTCTCCCTGGTTTTGCACAAGCGTCACAAAGTGCTGCGCCTGTCGCCTAGCGACAGTGACAGCTGAAGTTGATTAGTTAATGAGTAGTGGTGGTAATAAAAGCTGTGTAATAGAAGTAGTCAGAGTAAAAGCCATGGCACACTAAATTAAATAAAACCACTTCAGTCGATGGTGGTAAAAGCTGTAGTGAAGGTCGTACTAGTAATTAAAAGAATTGCATTAGAGAAAGCAGTCAGAAATTTTAAATTAAAATTCTTGTGTTTATCCTATTATTTTCTTAAGAACTTCAGTGCTTCACCTTCACTCCTCAGCCGCTGGGGGGGGGCACATTATGTCGGTGTTTTGGGAAGAAAAATCTGAACCGATGTACAGTGAATCCTTGGATCGGGTGGACCCTGCTAAGAATAAGTAGTTATAGACAATGGATGGATGGATGCTTTGTCTCAACTCAGTATGGTGACCATGAGAAAAGGAATCACTTACCTGATGAGTCTGAGTCCAGTTCCAGCACATAGCAATCAGAAAACTAAATGATAGGTTAGTGTGACATCGTCAGCACCGCTGTTAAGGCAAAAGAAGGTCCCAGCTTTACAGAAAAGAACTTTTTTATTCTTGTTTTTTCCATGTACTTTCCATGTACATGTACTACTTTTCCATGTATTGTTCCAAATAAAATAGTGGTGCAGATGATTGTCTATACTTGCAGCATAGCAATGTCAGTCAGTCAGCTGATCCAGATTTAAAGAACTGGATACTGGATGGATTTCCATGACGTTTGGGTTCACATATTTATAGTCCCAGGACGATGAAGCCTAATACCTTAATCCCCTGACTTCTCCTCCAGTTCCACCATGATGACATTTGGGATTTTTAGAAAAATGCCTTTATAGCTATTGGATGTCCCGATATAAACTCTTATACAGACATTCATGTTCCCAACAGGAAGACCTGTGATAATTTTGGGCAACTTCACTTTTCATATTGTGCCATCATCGTGTTTTTATTTGACTTGGTTTGGACTTCAGAACTGATCAAATTCCCATCAGCCTCAGCTGTACTTTGAGTATACAGCACTAATTAACAAATGTTAGCATGTTAACTATAGCCTCACAGAGCTGCTAACGTGTCTAGTTTTGTAAAACAAAGTAAAAGAAGATATTAACAGGGCCAGAGTTTTTTATTTCACTGTCATATACAGTACATGTACAAGTATATGACTCTGTTCACATTGTTTTTCTATTTCCAGTGTCACGCCATGATTCTCCAGACATTCAGCTCACAATAAAAGTGCCTCATGCCGTTATGTTGGACACAGCATGACTCCGATTTTTCAGCCCATCCCTCACATTGTGACATGCCATAAGATTGCTGTTATCACACATCATTCCTGGGCCTTAATGTGTCGCCCCAGCACCTCCCACAGGCATTCAGTTTGATTTAAACCTGCTATTTGTTCAGGACAAAGCATGTGATCATCTCATTTAATTCCATGGGATGCTAATTTTTTTAATGAAAGAACTCTGCATCTATTTACATGTAATTAGTAGGTAAAGACTTTTTCACAGCCTTTCTGCCACACAACATCCTCTTATGTTGTGTGGCAGAAAGGCTGTGAAACTGTTGAGCCAACTACTTGTGATAATCTTTTGGGTATTTAAACCAAGTATGAATAATAATATCTCAGTAGGTAATAGGTGATATCTTATCTCACTCGTTTGTGGCCTTTTTGCTCACATGTAGTGGATTCTAAAATGGCTCCACCCTCAGTCTGCAGCAGAGTACAGCAAAAAGTAGCTGCCTATAAAAACAAGCAGATTCAAAAATATTTGTCTACAGTTGCTTCAAATTAAGATAGCCAATCATACTTAAAGATAATGGCATGGCACTTTGAAGACTTCAGGGGTCATGAGTGCGACCCCAGTCCCCCTTTCTGGACTTACCTTAACTACCGAAGATGGTCTAGGCTGTTCAGAGAGGGTACACTGATTAGCCAAACAGTGTCATATTGCTGCTATAGCCAAAAGGACAGTTTCTCATCAAATATTACATCTACCTGGAGGATCTTGTTAAAGTGCCCTCAGAGACTCCCGTAGTCACCTGAAGGAGTTCACTTCAAAGAGAAACCTGATTGGCAAAATGCAGTATTCATTACATGCTGCCTGAACTCTCAGATGATGCCAGATGCTACCTGTGTGTGTGTGTGTGTGTGTGTGTGTGTGTGTGTGTGTGTGTGTGTGTGTGTGTGTGTGTGTGTCATGTGTGTGTGTGTGTGTGTGTGTGTGTGTGTGTGTGTGTGTGTCATGTGTGTGTGTGTGTGTGTGTGTGTGTGTGTGTGTGTGTGTGTCATGTGTGTGTGTGTGTGTGTGTGTGTGTGTGTGTGTGTGTGTGTGTGTGTGTGTGTGTGTGTCATGTGTGTATTGACATGCATGATATGTGAGTGTGTGTATCTGAGTTTTAGCTACACACACAGCTTTGGGGGACACTGAATGTTGCAAACAGAGCATAGAGCATATTCACATTTTTATCCCATCATAAATGCAATAAATGTGTTCAGACAGTAAATATCAGCTTTCAGGCAAAGAGGACAAGAAACCTTTAAACATTTAAAACATTTCTTTTCCTGGCAGCTATTACTCAGAAAAAAGATGAGATGAATGATGAACGGCCTCCACTCTGTCCCTCCCATCTTCTAAACTCCTGGGGCTTTATCCTCTCCCTGGTGTAATATATCAGTTTCTGACCGATGCAGTTGTCATTTTCATGTCCAACACTCACATAGTTTAATTGCTTCAGTACCAAATGTACTTGCACCCGTCTGTGCTGTGAGTTTTGGTGTTAACATGAGGGGTGATCAGCAGCGATGTTGGAGCACTGCTATCTTGAGGCAGCAGAGAGCAACTGAACCTTTGACCAACAAAAACCTGGCCTAAAATCAGTGGTGCACAAATTAAAGATGCACCTACTGAGAACTGTTCATGACTTATGTACACAAGCTATGCACAGATCGGCTCTGACACCGTCTGCATCCACAGGTACATTTGATCCACCCCCCGCCCACCTGAACCAATTACCTTCTCAGATCTAGACCAACATGAATATTTCACTGCACCACTACTGAGGCCAGGGGATGGCTGCTTTACTCCAAACTATTACACTGTATGAACCTGAACTGTTTCACAGTACGAACCTGGACCTCGACTGTTTCACTGTATGAACTTGGACTGTTTCATTGTATGAACCTGGACTGTTTCACTGTATGAACCTGGACTGTTTCATTGTATGAACCTGGACTGTGTCATTGTATGAACTTGGACTGTTTCACTGTATGAACCTGGCTGGACTGTTTCACTGTATGAACCTGGACTGTTTCACTATATGAACCTGGACTGTTTCACTGTATGAACCTGCACTGTTTCACTGTATGAACCTGGACTGTTTCACTGTATGAACCTGGACTGTTTCACTGTATGAACCTGGTCTGTTTCACTGTATGAACCTGGCTGGACTGTTTCACTGTATGAACCTGTACTGTTTCACTGTATCAACCTGGGCTGTTTCACTGTATGAACCTGGACTGTTTCACTGTATGAACCTGGACTGTTTCACTGTATGAACTATGACTGTTTCACTGTATGAACCTGGCTGGACTGGTTCACTGTATGAACTTGAACTGTTTCATTGTATGAACCTGGACTGTTTCACTGTATGAACCTGGACTATTTCACTGTATGAACCTGGACTGTTTCAATGTATGAACCTGGACTGTTTCACTGTATGAACCTGCACTATTTCACTGTATGAACCTGGACTGTATCACTGTATGAACCTGGACTGTTTCACTGTATGAACCTGGACTGTTTCATTGTATGAACTTGGACTGTTTCACTGCATGAACTTGGACTGTTTCACTGTATGAACCTGGCTGGACTGTTTCACTGTATAAACCTGGACTGTTTCACAGTATGAACTTGGACTGTTTCACTGTATGAACCTGGCTGGACTGTTTCACTGTATGAACCTGGACTGTTTCACTGTATGAACTTGGACTGTTTCACTATATGAACCTGGACTGTTTCACTGTATGAACCTGGACTGTTTCACTGTATGAACCTGGACTGTTTCACTGTATGAACCTGCACTGTTTCACTGTATGAACCTGGACTGTTTCACTGTATGAACTTCAACTGTTTTTCTGTATGAACCTGGCTGGACTGTTTCACTGTATGAACTTGGACTCTTTCATTGTATGAACCTGGACTGTTTCACTGTATGAACCTGGACTGTTTCACTGTATGAACCTGGACTGTTTCACTGTATGAACTATGACTGTTTCACTGTATGAACCTGGCTGGACTGGTTCACTGTATGAACTTGAACTGTTTCATTGTATGAACCTGGACTGTTTCACTGTATGAACCTGGACTATTTCACTGTATGAACCTGGACTGTTTCAATGTATGAACCTGGACTGTTTCACTGTATGAACCTGCACTATTTCACTGTATCAACCTGGGCTGTTTCACTATGTGAACTTTGACTGTTTCATTGTATGAACCTGGACTGTTTCACTTAATGAACCTGGACTGTTTCACTGTATGAACCTGGCTGGACTGTTTCACTGTATGAACCTGGACTGCTTCACTGTACGAACCTGGTCGGTTTCACTGTATGAACTTGGACTGTTTCACTGTATGAACCTGGCTGGGCTATTTCACTGTAAAAACCTGGACTGTCTCACTGTAACAACCTGGGCTGTTTCACTCTATGAATTTGGACTGTTTCACTGTATGAACCTGGACAGTTTCACTGTATGAACCTGGACTGTTTCACTGTATGAACCTGGACTGTTTCACTGTATGAACCTGGACTGTTTCACTGTATGAACTTGGACTGTTTCACTGTATGAACCTGGCTGGACTGTTTAACTGTATGAACCTGGACTGTTTCACTATATGAACCTGGACTGTTTCACTGTATGAACCTGGACTGTTTCACTGTATGAACCTGGACTGTTTCACTGTATGAACCTGGACTGTTTCACTGTATGAACTTGGACTGTTTCACTGTATGAACCTGGCTGGACTGTTTCACTGTATGAACCTGGACTGTTTCACTGTGTTTCACTGTATGAACTTGGACTGTTTCACTGTATGAACTTGGACTGTTTCACTGTATGAACCTGGACTGTTTCACTGTATGAACCTGGACTGTTTCACTGTATGAACTATGACTGTTTCACTGTATGAACCTGGCTGGACTGTTTCACTGTATGAACTTGGACTGTTTCACTGTATGAACCTGGCTGGACTGTTTCACTGTATGAACCTGGACTGTTTCACTGTATGAACTATGACTGTTTCACTGTATGAACCTGGCTGGACTGTTTCACTGTATGAACTTGGACTGTTTCACTGTATGAACCTGGCTGGACTGTTTCACTGTATGAACCTGGACTGTTTCACTGTGTTTCACTGTATGAACTTGGACTGTTTCACTGTTTGAACCTGGACTGTTTCACTGTATGAACCTGGACTTTTTCACTGTATGAACTTGGACTGTTTCATTGTATAAACCTGGACTGTTTCACTGTATGAACTATGACTGTTTCACTGTTTGAACCTGGACTGTTTCACTGTATGAACCTGGACTTTTTCACTGTATGAACTTGGACTGTTTCATTGTATAAACCTGGACTGTTTCACTGTATGAACTATGACTGTTTCACTGTATGAACCTTGCTGGACTGTTTCACTGTATGAACTTGGACTGTTTCACTGTATGAACCTGGCTGGACTGTTTCACTGTATGAACCTGGACTGTTTCACTGTGTTTCACTGTATGAACTTGGACTGTTTCACTGTATGAACCTGGACTGTTTCACTGTATGAACCTGGACTATTTCACTGTATGAACTTGGACTGTTTCAATGTATGAACCTGGACTGTTTCACTGTATGAACCTGCACTATTTCACTGTATGAACCTGGACTGTATCACTGTATGAACCTCGACTGTTTCACTGTATGAACTATGACTGTTTCACTGTATGAACCTGGCTGGACTGGTTCACTGTATGAACTTGAACTGTTTCATTGTATGAACCTGGACTGTTTCACTGTATGGACTTGGACTGTTTCAATGTATGAACCTGGACTGTTTCACTGTATGAACCTGCACTATTTCACTGTATGAACCTGGACTGTATCACTGTATGAACCTGGACTGTTTCATTGTATGAACTTGGACTGTTTCACTGCATGAACTTGGACTGTTTCACTGTATGAACCTGGACTGTTTCACAGTATGAACTTGGACTGTTTCACTGTATAAACCTGGACTGTTTCACAGTATGAACTTGGACTGTTTCACTGTATGAACCTGGCTGGACTGTTTGACTGTATGAACCTGGACTGTTTCACTATATGAACCTGGACTGTTTCACTGTATGAACCTGGACTGTTTCACTGTATGAACCTGGCTGGACTGTTTCAATGTATGAACCTGGACTGTTTCACTATATGAACCTGGACTGTTTCACTGTATGAACCTGGACTGTTTCACTGTATGAACCTGGTCTGTTTCACTGTATGAACCTGGCTGGACTGTTTCACTGTATGAACCTGGACTCTTTCACTGTATCAACCTGGGCTGTTTCACTGTATGAACCTGGACTGTTTCACTGTATGAACCTGGACTGTTTCACTGTATGAACTATGACTGTTTCACTGTATGAACCTGGCTGGACTGGTTCACTGTATGAACTTGAACTGTTTCATTGTATGAACCTGGACTGTTTCACTGTATGAACCTGGACTATTTCACTGTATGAACTTGGACTGTTTCACTGTATGAACCTGGACTGTTTCACTGTATGAACCTGCACTGTTTCACTGTATGAACCTGGACTGTTTCACTGTATGAACTTCAACTGTTTTTCTGTATGAACCTGGCTGGACTGTTTCACTGTATGAACTTGGACTCTTTCATTGTATGAACCTGGACTGTTTCACTGTATGAACCTGCACTGTTTCACAGTATGAACCTGCACTGTTTCACTGTATCAACCTGGGCTGTTTCAATATGTGAACTTGGACTGTTTCATTGTATGAACCTGGACTGTTTCACTTAATGAACCTGGACTGTTTCACTGTATGAACCTGGCTGGACTGTTTCACTGTATGAACCTGGACTGCTTCACTGTACGAACCTGGTCGGTTTCACTGTATGAACTTGGACTGTTTCACTGTATGAACCTGGCTGGGCTATTTCACTGTATAAACCTGGACTGTCTCACTGTAACAACCTGGGCTGTTTCACTCTATGAATTTGGACTGTTTCACTGTATGAACCTGGACTGTCTCACTGTAACAACCTGGGCTGTTTCACTCTATGAATTTGGACTGTTTCACTGTATGAACCTGGACTGTTTCACTGTATGAACCTGGACTGTTTCACTGTATGAATCTGGACTGTTTCACTGTATGAACCTGGACTGTTTCACTGCATGAACTTGGACTGTTTCACTGTATGAACCTGGCTGGACTGTTTAACTGTATGAACCTGGACTGTTTCACTATATGAACCTGGACTGTTTCACTGTATGAACCTGGACTGTTTCACTGTATGAACCTGGACTGTTTCACTGTATGAACTTGGACTGTTTCACTGTATGAACCTGGCTGGACTGTTTAACTGTATGAACCTGGACTGTTTCACTATATGAACCTGGACTGTTTCACTGTATGAACCTGGACTGTTTCACTGTATGAACCTGGACTGTTTCACTGTATGAACTTGGACTGTTTCACTGTATGAACCTGGCTGGACTGTTTCACTGTATGAACCTGGACTGTTTCACTGTGTTTCACTGTATGAACTTGGACTGTTTCACTGTTTGAACCTGGACTGTTTCACTGTATGAACCTGGACTGTTTCACTGTATGAACTTGGACTGTTTCACTGTATGAACCTGGACTGTTTCACTGTATGAACCTGGACTGTTTCACTGTATGAACTATGACTGTTTCACTGTATGAACCTGGCTGGACTGTTTCACTGTATGAACTTGGACTGTTTCACTCTATGAACCTGGCTGGACTGTTTCACTGTATGAACCTGGACTGTTTCACTGTGTTTCACTGTATGAACTTGGACTGTTTTACTGTTTGAACCTGGACTGTTTCACTGTATGAACCTGGACTTTTTCACTGTATGAACTTGGACTGTTTCATTGTATAAACCTGGACTGTTTCACTGTATGAACCTGGACTGTTTCACTGTATGAACTATGACTGTTTCACTGTATGAACCTGGCTGGACTGTTTCACTGTATGAACTTGGACTGTTTCACTGTATGAACCTGGCTGGACTGTTTCACTGTATGAACCTGGACTGTTTCACTGTGTTTCACTGTATGAACTTGGACTGTTTCACTGTATGAACCTGGACTGTTTCACTGTATGAACTTGGACTGTTTCACTGTATGAACCTGGCTGGACTGTTTCACTGTATGAACCTGGACTGTTTCACTGTGTTTCACTGTATGAACTTGGACTGTTTCACTGTATGAACCTGGACTGTTTCACTGTATGAACCTGGACTGTTTCACTATATGAACCTGGACTGTTTCACCGTGCGAACCTAGACTGTTTCACTGTGCGAACCTGGACTGTTTCACTGTGCGAACCTGGACTGTGTGTCATTTTGGACGTATAAATGAACACAGAACATTAACATTAGATCCTGTTCGTGTCTCTGAGATTTTAATAAATGATGAAGTTCAGCTACTGTGCCTCGTGGGTAAATGTCACAGACACATTTATTGTCTCTGCTGCTGATTACTGTTTTTCTCATTAATGGTGGATTATTTCACCCATGTGCATCCCAGCTTCTATTAATGAGAACCGTTATTTTTATGTCCTTGCCGGCCACTAGACTTTTTAGTCACACAGGGATGCCAGCAGTCAAATGGAGTTGGGAAGATTGGACCACACTCCTGAAGACAAGTGGAGGAATGGAGATCACTTTACTTTTGGAACAAATCAAAGTTAAATGAATATGTGATATCTGTGATATATAATCTGTGATAAAGTATAATTCACAATTCAGGTGTATCACCAGCAGTGTAAAACTGTGGCAGCCAATCAGAACCAAGAATCAAATGTGTAATCCATAGTGGTCTATACATGCTGTGCCTTCATCATTCTGTTAGTGTATGGATGATATGCACACAAACACACACACACACACAAACACACACACACACACACTAATGAAACCATTTGCTCTTGTGTAGAGGGAAGTAACTGACCCACACCAACAGAGAAGCAGAGGTCAAAACGACTTATTAATAAAGTTTAGCTCTGTCCCTGAGCAAGGCACAGGCAGTGTGTGTGTGTGTGTGTGTGTGTGTGTGTGTGTGTGTGTGTGTGTGTGTGTGTGTGTGTGTGTGTGTGTGTGTGTGTGTGTGATAAGTGCAGCTCTCTGGTGCCTGGAGGAAAAGGTTCCACAGTTGAACTCTTAGTCCAACAACCTTTTGGTGTCTGACTGAGATGAAATGCCAGACGCAGCCTGACTCTCTGCTCACACCTCCAGCCTACAGATACAATCCTGGAGCTGCCGACAACACAGCTCTTTACTCTTTTAAGATGGTCAAATGCCAGACCAGATGATCCACTAATGCCTCTGGGTGATCAGACATATGACATGGTTGACACTGAGGAAGGAGAACAAGAGGGACTGGATGGCAAGACGGACCTGTGTGGTCCAATTCATTGTTGTTTTTTAGCCTGAATGTTATTTTTAAGTTATTTACATTTTTGACAGAGACAAAAAGAAATGTATGAACATTCTGACCATCAATACTATCTGATATGAGTCACGACAGAAACACGAGCAGAGGATCTGACCAGTTGTAAATGGAAAATAGAAACATTCATATTGGAACGTATTTACCTCCACCAACAAGACTTGAAGGAGGTTTCATTGAAATTTTGTGCAGAGGTGGGTGAGAACAGGAGATTAGATGTTGAGGCTAATCTGGAAGATGGTGTGGATCCAGGATTTTCTTTTCTATGAATCCTACGATGGCAACACCATGACGCGCCCCACTCTGCTTCTTGATTGGCTTGCGGTATGGGGATACTTTTCATGTAGTAGAAATTCATCATCACCATGCCTATACATAATAATATACATATATACATAATCCGTCTGTCTTTAAACGGTCTGTCCATCAGCGCCTGCCTACTTTTGTATGTCCTTTACGTTGACATCAATACAACCACAGGAGGGCAGTGACGAGTCAACAGTTTCAATAACAACAAATATGTTGATCAGTAGAGGCTGTGATGATGTACATGGTAAATACAAATCAGTAAAAGTGGAGGTAACAATGTAGTGTGGTCTGTGAGGCCATTAGGTACATCCTGACTTTTTCACTTTTTCACTTCACTGTTTTTCTTCTTCGTTGTTTCCATACATATTTGTCGTGCCTTGCTTGAAGCGCTCAACCATTTCCAGTGGTTTTACTTCATTTTGTCCATCTTGTCGGTATCCGTAAGCTCTCTGAAAACATGCCAATGAACCCAGAAGGCTCGGTCCGTATGCGTATCTGTCTTTAAAGTAGAGCATAAATGGGCCTAAAGGCAGGTCATGGCGTCACCATAGTAGGATTCATAAATTCACTGGGCAGAGGTATACGCTCTCTGAGTACCGTCTAGTTTCAGGATGGGGTCCTCTTCCCTGCACACGTGTTAATGTTCAGAATAAACACATGTAGTGTCACATCACCAATCCTTAAATGAGATATGGAAATTATATTACAACAGAGAGATTATTCCATTATAGTAAAGGATATTTACTCACCAGGGGCCTCATTTATAAAACTGTGCGTAGGATTGGCGTCAGAAGGTGGCGTATGGACAAAAATACGATTTGCTTGTGCACAGAAATATTCGGAGTTATAAAACAGTGTTCACGCACGTCGTACAGATTTCCCTTTATAAATCACAAACTTCTCTAAATGTGGCGCACCTGTGCGAGCTTCATGGCACGCCCACAGTTGCCTATATAAAGCCAGTGAAACGCCCCTGATTATTATTAATGAGTAATGAATCAACGAGGAGCATCATGGAAAAACGGGCAAAAAAAACGAAACTTCACGCAATGTGAAGTTGAAATTCTTGTCGCAGAGGTAGAGACGAGAAAAGCAATTCTATTTGCAGGACACTCTGCCAGTGTAACGAACGGCAAAAAGGCCTCACAATGGCAGCAGGTGACCGAAGCCGTTAATTCTGCTGCCTCAGAAGGTTGGACTGTGGCAGAGGTGAAAAAGAAGAGGTCCGACCTGAAAGTCAATGCCAAGAAGCGCATCGCGTTACACCGGCGGAGTGTGTGTGCCACGGGGGGTGGAGTCAGGAAACCGGAGCTCAACCCATCCAATCAGAAGCTGGCATAACTGGGGAATCTCTCCTGAGTGGAGTTGTGACGGAGGCGGAGGGGGACACAGATTCCATGCAGGGCGGATGGCATGACTCAGGTAGGAAGATTGTATTCATTTGTTTTAAACGAGTGTAAACCAGATACATTAAGGTTGTGTTAACACATTCATGCACAAAAAGTTGTGAGACTTTATTCACTAAATAGTTTCTCTTTTGTAGTTGCTGTATGTTGCAGCGGGGTCAGCGGTGGTGCAGCAGAGGAAAGGTGTTCGCCCGGCATCTCCACTCCACTTCATGCACCCCGACCTGCAGCAGCCGCGTCCTCACAGAGGCTGTTCTTCAGAGGCAAAATCATACAATCAGTGCAATAAATGAAGTTGCAAAAGAATTGCGAGAAATTAAAAATGTGTTGGGTGAAATTAGCACTTCACTAAACCATCTGGCAAATAAATAGTCATTTCCATACTTAGTGTCATCTTTTTTTTCACAACCGATGCATCACATTAACAGCATGGCATCAGCGTTTTCCTCAAATGTTTGGGGTAAAGGGGTCAGGGTCCGGGGCAACGCGACCATGGGGGGTAAGGGCACATACTTCATCTGTGCCACGTTGTGAAGCACAGCACTGCCCTCACAAAGTTGCACACGTTTTAGGGAAGTATCCCAGAAGGTTAATGAACAGGTTATTGAACAGTTTAGACAACTACAACAGTGAAAATATAACATTTCTAAGAGTTTTACATTGATTATTCTTACCTAGAAGCCATCCATCACGCACAGCTCCAGCATCAAGGTTGAGCCCAACACTGTGTCTCAATATAAATGAGGTGTGGGTTGACCCAGGCCACGGAGCCACTACATCTGTGAGTAACATGTCCGCATCACATATGATTTGGACATTGATTGAATTAAAATGTTTGTGTAACAGCCAGGTTAGATATTGACCAACCAGTACCAATAAGGGCAAGAGACACCACAACGGCAAACAGTTTAAGATACAAAAATACACTAAATAGCTGGACTGACTTCAGGGGAATGGCTATAAAAAATCACTGTCCTTTTCAGAGTTCATTTAAAAGGAGGGAAAAGTGGTTCCTCCAACTCCTAGGGGAGAAGAGTCTTAGGTCCAGGCTGCTGCACTGCCAGTTGGTTGCTTCCACAGTCTCACTCCATCTCTTCACTGATGGCAGTGTTGTCCACACCATCACCAATATAAAGGCCGGCATTCACTTCAGCCTTTGGAAAGCACAAACCTGCCTTAAGGCTGCAACACATGCAGCGGAGCCTGGCCTGCACACAGAGAAACAACAGCAGGATGAGAGGCCTCACACATGTGGACATTTTTCACAATACAGAACACATCATAAATGAGGGCTATGTTCTACATTAAAACATGCGTTCCACATACCTGCACACAGAGAAACAAAAGTAGAATGAGAGGACAGCAGTGGTGACCATGAGGCACTTAAATAACCTCCTAGAGGAGGAGACACACCCAGACACACCTGTGCACAATCACATCAAATCAAAGCTTAAGCTCACAGCAAACCTGCATGTCCCCACACACACACACAAAACCACTACCAGTGTGAAGGTGAGTTAGTGTGGTGATACAGATCTACCCTGTTACATTTGCGATTGATGACCGCAAATTCATTGTCACTCGGGGCCCTTATAGCAACATGCGTACAGTCAATAGCACCGATTACATCTGTTCACCCTGTAAGGAAACTTTATGTACAGGTGCGACAAACCAATTATACCAGCTAAGACTTCTGGCATAACACAGCTGAAAGTTGGCTGGGATATCCCTGACCTGTCAGCTGGGATATCCCTGACCTGTCAGCTGGGATGTCCCTGACCCCTGAGCTAGTTCCCTCTGAAAAGTGTCGGTTGCCAGAAATCCAAGCGTTGAAAGGATTTGAATGTGGGCTGCACGGGATGGTTCCTATGGGTGCGTCGCTGTCATGCTGGGCCCAGAGCAGCACAGAGATCCAAAAGGACCACTCGTGGAAGTCGGAAACGACTCATCAGCCACTCGTCATCATTGGCCAGAAGGTCCTGATGGTCCCTGAAGAATCACTCCCTTCGAAGTCGTCCGTTCGCCTCATCTTCCAACAGTGCCAAATCAGCCATTGTGCGTCATTACGCATTGTGATAAGACTCCTTTTTATACCCACCCATTTGATAGAACCTAAAAAGCTACAGGTGTGGGAATTATCCGTATTGTAAATGACAAACGGTTCTGTGTGACATGTTAAATTATTAATAATGATGATAATGATGATTATTGGTATAGCAGCTGTCAAAGCACGGTTACAAAGCCCACTACATAAAATACATTTAAAACTTAGAGATAAATCGAAGTAAGAGCCATAATTAGTGAACACACTCTGAAACAAAAATATACTATAGTCTATATAAAACCAAGAAATGAAACTGTGCACTTGCATCGGAATGTGGCATCGAAAAAGACTTCCGTGTCTTTTGACCGACGGTTTATTTTTTTATTTATAAGAATGAATTTCAATAACATATAAATATTATTTGATGTGTTTGTTTGCAATGGCAGATTTATCTGTTTGTATTTATTCTCCAGGGAGGATCAATCAAACATCTGTTTAATTATTTTTTGTCAAATTGGCTTTGAGTGGTTATATTTGGATTTATTTCACACACTGGTATTAATTTCACGCTCCGTTTCTCCATTTCATCCTTTCACCACCTGAGTCGTAGTTTCCCCGTTTCTCCATTTCTGTGCGTACGGATGGGTCAGAGTTGCCGTGGAGGACCAAACATTCTCCCGTCAAGTTTGCTTTTTTATAAATCCCACGGATTGCGGAAAAAGCGGCGTGCGCCTTCTTTCGTGCATAAGCAGCGTTTATAAATGAGGCCCCTGGTCACCTGCTGTTGAAACTGAAAAACTGAAAAAGAAAGAACTTAAAGATGCATGTTTAACATGTAAGCACTGATTACTGCTTGGTGTTCTATTCAATCATTCTTATTTGCATGTCATCTGTCAGGAAGACGTCCGTCTCCTGCAGAACAGTCATTTCAAACTCCTCACAAGTTTATAGTGGATTAGTTGCTGCTCCGTGCACACAAGAGGACAAGACATGGGATATAAACGGACTGTACTTATACTGTATGTCACCTTTCTAGTCTGACAGACCACTCAAAGCTTTACAACACATTCACACAAACATTCACACAGAGGCTAACATACAAGGCACCACCTGTTCACCAGGAGCCCAAGGACACTTCAACATGTGGAGTGCAGGGACTGGGGATTGAACCACCAACCTTCAGATAAATCAACCACTCTACCTCTGAGCCACAGAGGTGTCCTCTCCTTGTGCATGTTTGTCTATGAGCTGAACAGCCAATCAGAGAGATGTCTCGCTTCATTTTATTCTTCATCTGTAATGACATTTATTTCATTCATATAACCACTAACCCAAATAGAGCAGTCATTAGTGTGTCTGTGTTAAACTAGGCTTATTGTGTAAATGAACCTGTTGCAGACGACACAAAGCTTGGACCTTCTGATGGACGGAGGTATGACATTATTTTACTGTGCTCTGTTCTTTTATGGTATTACACATTTACCTTGAATTAGAGCTGAATCTTGAATATTGTATTGGTGTTTCTTTGACTTGGTTTCATTTCTGTGACTGGACTAAAGTCACATCTGTGTTTTATCAACAGTGTTGACTGCATCCTGAAGTCTGGAGGAGGATAAGATGTCCAGGACATGTCATCGACTCCTGACTGTCCAGTAACAGAGCCTGAAAACACTAAATTGAGTCGTTTAATCGCCGTAAGAAAGCCAGGAGACCGTCCTCATGACCGTCCTTTATACATTATACTCATGTATAAAGTTTTATATAATACATATGAAACAGTTCCATCATTGTCTCATATAAATCATTTTTCTCAGACTGTACTGTGATTTCACCTCACACTCCATCAAAGTTTGTCAATTTATTTTTAAAACATGTTTCGTTCTCCTGTCTCCTCCTGCAGGAGGGCAGCTTGAGCTCTCAGTGTAACTGTGGAACAAAAACGTCATTGGAGATGTGGCCGTTCTCCACACGGCCAAAAAGAGTGAAATTATCCATCCTCACAATTGCCCTCCTTCTGTCCTCCTTGGTCAACTCATGAAAACCATCCCTTCCTCCTCCAACTCTCTCTGTATGAGATTTAACTACATCACTATATCAAAGGAGCTGCTGGTGGTTCCTGGGTCCAGGTAAAGATCACGTTCAGCAAACAAAGAACAACTTTCACTTTGTAATAGCTCTGCTGGATACCAACAGATCTTAGAGCAAGATGTTCAGCAGTGATGACACATTATAAACTGAAGCTCCTGTGTGGTGAGTCATACATTTGTTTTCACATAATTAATATAAAGAGAATGCAGTATGTGTTAGTGATACGAATAGATAATATTATATAATATAACACTGACATTCTGCATAATAAGTACTTTTACTTCTAATACTATAAATTTATTTTGCTGATAATAATTCTGTAACTAACATTAGTAACATTTTGAATCCAGGACTATTACTTGTAACTGAGTCATTTTTAGACTGTGGTACTTCAACATTTACTTCAGTAAAACATTATTACTTCTTCCACCACTATGTGCAGCATCTACACATTACTGTACCCTTATCTGTACTGGGAGTGGGTGGGGCTTGAACTGGAAATGAGCGTAACTAAGTGGAAGTTGTTCATTTAAGCCTGATCAGAATATTTATTATTTATTTGATTATTTACATAACAGTCTCATAATTGATCTTCAGATTAATGTTTGTCATCATTAAAGTAAGAAAACTATTTACACAACAATGTTTTTGTAAACTTGAATGAATGAACTTCAGTCAGCTGCTTAAACTTTACCAAAACAAAAGTATGTGATTTGGAACACAGCATATGTGTGCTAGTTATTCAGTGTGGGGAGACCCAGGATCTCTAGCCAAGTCCAGAGGCACAATAAATCACCTGTTTCTAGGTTCTATTACTAAGGGTTAACTTTCATTAAATAGGAGTCTACTTACGCCTAATTGTTTTCCAGTTATTAGTCATGTTGGGGCTATCAATAGGGCAAATTTGGTTAATAGAGTGTAATTAATGATTATTAAAAATGATCATTAATTATTTAATGAATTTGATGTTATTACTAAAATTAATAATGATTACGGGGCACCACCCTGGAGACAGGGAAAAATGATCATCAACGATCGATTGAATTTAATATTATTATTAAAATTAATAATAACTACGGGGCACCACCCTGGAAACAGGGAAACAATTAACCAAACTCTGTTCAGTCTCACATGAACGATGAAGGGAGGAATACGTGCACTGACCCTCGCAACCAGCCTTTAAAACAGTGTTAATGCAAAATAATACAAACAACTTCTCTTTAAAATATAACAAAGTTTATTAAAATTCGCAATATCGACCTTCGGTCAACACACTTCAATTAATTAACTCAGTTATCTAAAACTACTACTGACAATCATGCAGGTACAAGCAAGCGTGTGTGTGTGTGTGTGTGTGTGTGTGTGTGTGTGTGTGTGTGTGTGTGTGTGTGTGTGTGTGTGTGTGTGTCTCTGAGTGTGTGGATGTGCTTATATGTGTGTGTGTATGGGGAGGATCTAAGGGAGAGGAGGAGGTATGTGACGTAACCCAAAAGGGGGGGGGGGGTGCATCACGTGGAGCGAGTAATCCGAGATGGCCACGAAGTTTGAACACAGCAAATGGCGCTGGGGCTCACCACGATCGTAAACCAGTATGAGTGTGTGGGTGTGTATACGTGTATGTGTGTGTGTGTGAAGAGAAAGAAGGAGCAAGAGAAGAAATAGGAAAGTAGAGGAAAGGAGCGGGTGGAAGAGGAGGAAATCCCAACGATCAGCATACAACAATCGGTGTGTGTTAACACCGTCAGCGCACAATAACAGCACACACAAACCATCTACTCTGCCCAGACTTAAGCCTCTTTTATGTGTTATACAGGGATCATTACTGGGACTGGCAAGGAGACGATTGGACTGCTGCCGGTCCTCAGGGTAAAAAAGAAGGAAGAGGGGGTCCAAAAGCAAGGAGAGGTGACACCCAAAGGTGATGGAGGAGGAAAACCAAAAAAGAAAGAGAGAGAGCGAGAATCGTTCAGTTCCCACTTATATACTCCTGGTGACTTCAGAGAGACCCCTGTGGTTTCTAATAGGTCTCCTCCAATTACAGCCAAGAGTCTGGTCGAGGAATTTCACACCTACACAGCATGGCAGCCTGGGAACTGGAGTCCTTTGTGCTCTATTGTCTTATCAGGCTACATGTAGGCCTGAGTCAGGCTTTGTGGGCTCTATAGGCCTTTCTTTGTTTCAGGGGCCTGTACCATGCGGCCCAACAGTCAGATACCATTTATTTTCAGAGACACTGATCTTATTTTGTTGGTAATAATACAACCACAAAATTACACTAGAGAGTGAGCTTTATAGACATCATGTAACAATGCTATGTAAATCACCACATCAGTTAAGGGGCAGATTTAACAGGACCTGGATGTGAAACATGGACTCAAAGGTTTAAACTGTTTATTTAGAGCCAGGAGAACCCGAGGAGGTGATGGTTGCTGGGTGGATCATTGGCTGTCCTGAGATCCTGAGACTGGGTTAACTGGCTGACGTGGTGAAGGTAGGGCAGTAAAAATAAATAGGTTAGCATAGGAAAGAATATCTCACAAGGAGTCAGTTAGACCTGACGTGAACCCACCACCACTGACATGGCAGCACGAGGGGAGAGCTGGGGTTGTCATTCTGCAGAGACTGATTGGAGATCAGGAGCAGGTGTGGTGATTGCCAGTCCACACCACCAGGTGCAGCCAATCACAGGGACACACAGAGGCTCAGGTGGAAGGGGAGAGGGAGAGAGAGGGGAGAGGGAGAGAGAGGGGAGCGGGCCAAGGTTTCGCAAAAAGCTCACATTTATTCTACAAAACATGAATTAGCTAAACAATCACGCAACCAAGGGCCTGTTTCAAAGAGGACGCGAAGAAAAGTGAGGATTCAAGTCTAAAACCTTCAATGAACCTTAAAGTGGTTCCATAAGGTTCTAGCTCATCCAGACTAACTCTAGCCAGGTTCAGATAGTTAGGATAATTGCAAGTGCACGATATTTTTAAGCAGCCTGAGATGTCGAGCATAGATCAGATTGATTCACCATGGCAAACAGCAGTTGTAAGGAGAGAGCAGCGGTGTTTTTGGCATCAGAGCAGCACTAACTGTTAGAACCCTGATGAATACAAACATTTAATCACAAAGAAGGGAATACAACTGCCATAAATAAAATAAGAGTGAAAGACTGGCTGGAAACTGCTGATTGATTGAATGCTTGAGTACAAAATAAGTCAATATTTAAATATATTTTAATACAACCTGTTTAAATCTTTGACACAGTAGCTCACAATTAAAGAGTAACAACAGAAAACTTGAAGGTTATGAAAATGCCTGACACAAAATTTATTAAACCTCTAGGCTACTAATGTATATGTTAAAAATGTAAAAAAAATATTTGTCCTATGAATACATGAATGAATACATATGAGAGAGAGAGAGAGAGAGAGAGAGAGAGAGAGAGAGAGAGAGAGATGAATATTCCGTGAATGCCGTCAACAAGGATGCCTTTTTAAACAGCAGCAACTTGAGTGGGGAGAGGAGAACATGGCAGCAGGTGAAAATGACATATAAAACTATTCAGAATGGTAAGTAATGGTAAGACTGCCTAGGCTATTTCTTTTATTTTTTTGCTGTAATCTCATATTCATACATTTCAGCTGCCAAACAGAAGAGTGACGTTGCTGGTACAGGAGGAGGGCCACCACCAGCATCTGAATCTGTTCCATTGAGGGTTAATTAATGGTTTCAGGATGAATGCACAGCTACAAGGGAGGAGGATGAGGAAACTGTGTCTGTGTTCAGGGAAGCCCGAGGTCAGAAATGATTATACGTTACAAACTGAAGCTCTACCTGTGTGGTGAGTCATATGTTCACATAATTACCAGCTGCAGGACACTGAGACCCTTTAGGATCCTCTCACACTGGGACCACAGGTGACTAAATGACTAATGAATATAAAATGATGTCAAGAGCATGGCCAAATATGGAATTCAGAAGATTTAAAGAGCATCAGCACTACCCCATGAAATAAATGGATGCACTGGATGTCGAGATACAGTATAAGAAAAATGAAGATGAGAAAGTTGGAACTGGAAATCAAACAACTGGAGGAAAATGTACGACAGTAACACATTACTGGTTTTAATTTGGTTTCTTCTAGGACTGCCTCAGTGCTCCAGTCCTCCTGTACATCCATCCTTGGTGGCCTCTGTCTCCTCAGGCAGGCGATGTTGTGAAGCACAGCCTACGCAGCAGTGATGTCACATGCCCTTTGTGGAATGACTCTCAGGTGATGAAGACACTGGAGCCTTGACTTGATGAGGCCAAACTCCATCTCTAGGCGTGGGCAAGGTTCTAGTTGTGCTGGGCTCCTGAAAAAGAGTTAGAAAATCAAGGATGGCTTTTCCCCGATGGGCAAATTGTTGAACATGAAACAACAGAAAACAATAATAAATTTAACAATCAGACAATGCAACAGATAAAACAACAGTCAACAATGTCAAAAAAAAAACAATGGGCTCAAGAAAAGGGGTTATACAAATAATAAATAACATATGATATATGGGCATCATTGAAAAGTTTAAAATAATTACATTGAGTCGTTTAAAAGGCCAATGGCAGCTGGTAGAGAGGAACTTTTAAGCCTGCTAATATTTTCCAGCTCCTCCAGGATGACACATCCATACAGGCGGTCCCAAGAAGGTTTGCTGTGTCTCCCAGCACAGTCTGAAGAGCATGGAGGAGATACCAGGAGACCGGCTGTTACACGAGGAGAGCTGGACAGGAAGGAGAAGAGCATCAACCCAGCAGCAGGACCGGTATCTGCTCCTTTGTATGAGGAGGAACAGGAGGAGCACAGCCAGAGCCCCACAAAATGACCTCCAGCAGGATACTGGTGTGCATGTTTCTGACCAAACTGTCAGAAACAGACTCCATGAGGGCCTGATATCCTCTAGTGGGACATGTGTTCACAGCCCAGCACCGTGCAGCTCCATTGGAGAGAGAACAGAGAACACCAGAATTGGCAGGTCCACCATTGGTTCAACGTTCTCCTCACAGATGAGATCAGGTTCACACTGAGCACATGTGAGAGGCGTGAAAGAGTCTGGAGACGCCGTGGTGAACGTTATGCTGCTGTAACATCATCCAGCATGACAGCATTTTGGTTTCCATTGACTGTTATTACGTCATTTTGTCCTCAACAAATTATACAAAGTACATCAGTAAAGATTTTCAATCCATTTCACCATAAGTGTTTTTATGCATCCAGATTCTTTTATTTAATGTGAGATTTTAGTATATTTCTGATTGAAAATGTCCTCATTAACTCTGAAGCATACAGGTATGTATGATCTACCATTATACATGACAGTAATAACTTCAAAATGTGATATGTGTCTATGTATGTCAATATGTAGAATGTAGTGATTTGTGGTTTAAGATTGTAGTTCTGCAGCGTTTGGTAGAGATCTGGGATTGGTTTTGAACCCACAGCCCTGCTGATGGTTCAGCCTCAGTGTGTGGAACAAGGTGGGCTAACCAGGGCTCTTTATATACCATTACATTTAAGTTAAGTCGCACTTTTTACTTTCTCCATCTCTGGTTTTGTTTGTTGCAGTTGTGACACCTTTCTTAGGTTCCTACATGGTTGAATTCTTCATATGATTATCATAGTCAGCCCCTCCCTCAGACATTAAGCTCACTGCCCTCTCTTTACTGATGTTTGACATGAGGATCTATATGCGACCCTTCAAGCTGCAACGTTCACACATCACTTATCTTGACTACCTGAACCTTTCCAATATTTATTCCAGTCAGAAGCTGAGCTTTAATCTCAACTTTTCTGAGCACATTTTATGGAACAAGCCCTCTGTTCATACAGTGAAACGGGAGTAAAGCAGCTGTCCCCCTGATAAATCCTGAGCTCCATTTTAGAGTCTAAAATGTGTATTTTATCTTATATTATTTTACATTCACTACTTTGCTGCCCTGCTTTCTCCCACACATCAGAATAGTCTGGAATAGTGACATCATAGCCTGAAATCTACAACGTACCGTCCATTTAAAGTTACATAATGTTCTGTAACAATAGCTTCAAGGATGAAATAATCATTATTCCAATCATTTCCAGTCTTAATCCAGCCATAGGCTGTATGCTGTTCTTGATGCACACTTGTTCTTCATAGTACCTTCAATCTAACTAGAGCAGATGGCTTTTTCTTACCCTACTGCTAGAGGTTGTTTGGTCTAAAACTGTGTCAAGTTTGTTTGCATCTCTTTGATTTTGGGAGATTGTTGTCCCCATTTTAAACTGGTACCAACACACACACACACACACACACACATAGACAGACACACACACACACACACACACACACACACGACAGACCCCAGGCTTCTGTTTTCATGTTGACATCTCCACCTTTTCATCCGACAGATTAGTCGTTCAGTCCCAGAGGCAGAGCTAATCCTCCAGGAGAGAACGAGGCAGACAGTCGAGTTCACTCAACAAATCTCCATATAGATCCAGTAATTCCATCTTTTCCAAACGACTTCAGGTACAAATGTGACGATAAGCGCGATGAGGGTTCACAGAGCATGATGGTGTCACAGACCACAAATCAGAGTTTGTAAAATCATCCAATGGGGCTGTGTGGATCATTTGTAAACACAAGGTTTCAGTAAATCACCTCTTCCAGATCACAAAGAGGTGTTGATGGCTGGTGTTTCTGCTGCTACAGACCATATTTCTCATCAAATACTTTCCATCATTCGTCCCTGAGGAAACAACCGTGTACTTTCACTTCTTGCACTATTGATTTTAAAATGCTCCACAGAGCTCCTTTAATTTGGACCAACAGTGACTGATCACCTTGTGTCTGTAATGGCATTTGCAGGTTTCCAGATTAGCTAACACCTTAAATACTTTTGTCTTGTGTGGCCTTCTAACTGTATGAACCAGGAAAGTAGAAAGGTATACATCTGGTGTGGAGGATTTTGGTTCCTTGGTTCCCTTTTGAACTCCTGAGCCTTAAACAATAAACTACATGTTTTACAATGACAGTATATTATTATAAATAAATATACAGTTCATTACTGTTTTCTTTCTTTTCCGCTACTGGAATAACTCCTATGTGTCCTAATGTGGATGGACCATAACCTCTGCCATTGGAGAGTAATAACAGAATAACATCCTGAGGTAAAATGTGCCTGAAAATGTATAAGTAGAATGAATAAACCAATTATTAGATGCACACCTTTATGAGCATGAGTGAAACATCACTGAATTCTGTCCACCAGTCTTTGAGAATATGATGATAGACCACACCCCCCATCACACCTGTTATATACAGACCGATGGACAGACAACAGTACTGACCTACAGTAGAAATGCATGTTTTATTTAATGTCATCCCATCCTGTTCATATTAAATATTAAAGGTAAATTATGGTTCACATCTTTATTCACCCTTTAACCATACAGAAAAATCATTTTTGTGCAGATTAGTGGTTTTTGTCTTAGTGTTTACAAGTCAGAAAGTGTGGATGGTGAGACAGAGAACAACAACAGTCACTACCGTGCGTGTCTACCTCCAGCATTTATCACTACTTTACACCTCCTGAATGGATAAGATGTTATTCTGGACTTGTAGGATGACGTCATTCTTCCTGCAGAGCTGTGACAAGTTGTTCATGTGTTGCTGGAGCAGGATCTCTCTCTCTCTCACCTGGTGATCCTGAACATCCCACAGATGCTCTATTGGGTTGAGATCTGGTGAATATGCTGGTCAAGGAGGGACAGCGACATTGTTCTGGTCCAGGTAGGCTACTCCTGACAGACCACATGTGGTCTGGCATTGTCATGCATGAAGGTGATGCCTGATTGTTGTATCCTGGGAATGACATGTGGACCTAGAACCGTAAGTCGGAGACGGATGGCCATGAATGTGGACAAATTCTGACTGTCATCCATTAGCAGTGCCCCCCCCCCCACATCATGACATCACCACCAAACGGTCTACTTCCTGGATCTATACGTCAGGATAGCGGTCTCCGATGGCGATGGTACAAACACCAACGACCACCAGCTGTGTACAAGTTAAATCTGGACTTGTCACTAAATGTGATCTCCGTCCACTTTGCAATCAGCCATAACATCTGTAACATCTGTGCTGCACGTGTCTGCAGAGTTCAGACCATCATCATCATCAGCATCCCAACTGCCCATTACCGTAAATTCTTTCAGGAATCGTGACATCATCAGTTGTTTCAGTAGGACATTAATTAGACCTGGTAAATTATCGCCTTGACCAGGTCTTTTCAATCATGCAGAAAAAATCTCACCAACATCATGGTTTACTCTGAAATGCACCAATGACTGTTATTTCTATGTTATGACTAAATGATGGTTATTCATGATTTAACATGTTTTGGTTGTGGGTACTTAAAAAAGTCTATTCAGTGAATCACATGTTTTTTTGTTTCAGTAGATTAGAGCTAATGAATAGAAATTACAGGGTTTTTAAAATGATGCGTTTATACTGTTTGTCAGTATATTTGGGACTGAGCTAATCAGTGAGTCCGACAGAACTAATGCCATGCACATTTACAATACATTACAACACATTACATCACATAACTATGTAAGTATAATGTATGTAATGCAACTATGATGTATGTATGATGTATGTAACAATTCTGCATAATTAACTCTTATTCTGTGTTGCAGTTCCAGGTTCCAGCTCATTGTCTCTCTTTGCATCCAGCATATGGTTCCTACTGTGGCTCGAGCACGAAACAGCAGGGTGGCCTGTATCTTCTGAGCCGGGGTGACCCTCTGGCTCTGATTAGACCTGGGTGGCTGGCTGGTTCTCCCTGGTGGTGTGTGCATTTGGGAGGTGGGGCTCTTGGCGCTCTGGGGGACCTGGGCCTGCGGATGTGCCCTTGGTTCTGGGGTGGCATCGATTGGTGCTGTCTGGGGCGTTCTGGCTCACTCTGGGGTTGTGGGTCAGGTGGGGCCCCTGGGTCCTCTCCTGCCGCCCCCTCCCTTCCCCCTCCTCCCTCTCCCACCCCCCTTCCTTCGGGGTCTTGGGGCGCTCTTCGTGGTTCGAGGGGCCGGCTGGGGGGTTGGGTGTGATTGGTGGGGTGGGCCCGGGACAGTGCCGTCTGGGCCTGCTCGTGGGCGGGGTTGCTGGTAGTCAGTTCCGGGACAGGGGGGGGGGCATGCTCATGCTCATCCCTGCTGCCTGTCGTGCTGCATCGGAGAGTGTTTGGGGCTCGATGTGTGGGCTGAGGGGGGTGGTCCTCAGACTTGAATATGTAGGGCTTCCTACCTGGGTCCCTCCGCATGTCTGGCATGCCTGATTTTACTATTCTTCCTCCATGGTCTCCTTCACTAGGCTTTGTTCCCTCCCAGTTGTTAGCGCATGCCATGCTCCTGGCTGGGGGGCTGGTTTTGTGGACTTGGTCTGGCATGTTCCTCGTGCTGTTCGTGGTGCCCCCCCTGCACTGGCTTGCCGCCTCCCTGGTGATCGTCCCGTGCCCCTGGAGGGCCGCAGTCTGCTTTGGCCCTCCCGGGTACTGGGTTCGGTACTGGGGGCTGTGTGGGATGAGGGGTCTGGAGACACCTCCGACTCCCTGGTCTCCAGCCTTGGGTGGCAGGGCACCGCAGGCCTTGTTTCTCTTAATGCACTTCACTAGCTTAACACACACCAATACACTAGAATGGTCATATTTGTTTATTTTGAACAGTAGGACTCACAATAGGGCTTGGGGTTTAGGGTTGGGGTGAGGGATGTTGTTGTGGGGCAGGTCTTGGTGCAGTAATGCACTATGGCCCTCTGCGTTGTATGAAGAAGCCATCATTCTTTGAATTATTATTAAGAATATGTTGGTTTTTACATTTATTTTCTCTCAACCATCTAAAACATCTATTTTCCTAAAATAAATAAATTGATAAAACTATTCGTATTCATACATTTTGTCAGATTAATCACATCAGTTTAAATAAAAGGGGCTGTTGGGCCTTTGCAGAGCTGTGTGCTCTACTGTGTGTCCTTCTAGTTGATTTAATGACCCTAACAGACTGAATATACAGATTTCACATATTTGATGTCCATGTTCTCCATCTCCTCTCACATTTACAGCAGCTGAGATTCAGCCAGGTGATACCATCTTTGGCAGGACTTGTGGATACTACATCCAGGAGTTTATTGGGGAAGGCTCCTTTGGCAAAGTGGCAAGGTGCCAAAATGTGAAAACAGGGGAGACTGTGGCTGTGAAGATTGTCAAGGACGATACTGACAAATACCTTCAGAGAGAGGTAGGTGTCTGAAGTCCATTGATTCTTATGACTTAAGGTACATCCTCTTGCTTGTATGCAATCTGCTCTATAAGTATGGACCATGAACGGTTGCCATGTCTCCTTCGTCCCCAGCTGTCCATGTTAGGGCTCATCGTGCTCTGAATCCGGACCAAACAAACATGGTCAAGTTCCTTGAGCAGTTCCAGCACAGAGGAAAGACTTGTCTAGTGTTTGAGATGCTAGACCTGAGTCTCTTCGACATCCTCACAAAATTCAGTGATCCATGGACTCTCAATGCCATCAGGCCGGTTGCAAAGCAGGTTTGTGTTATTGTAATATGGAACCAACCTATCTGCTACTCATCAGTGAGGAAAACCCTAATCCTAAACACTAACAAATGGAAACCTGAATCCCAAACTTGTCCTTTCTTGTTTGTCCCTGCAGCTGCTGGTGGCTTTGGATGCCCTCAAGCGTGGTGATATCCTGCATGCTGATATAAAACCTGACAACGTCATGTTGGTCAATATGAAGGAGCAGCCATTCAGGGTGAAATTAATTGACTTTGGCCTTGCCACTACACCTGCCAACATCCAGCCAGGGATGATTATTCAGGCGATTGCATACAGGTATCTTCATCACGCAAGGCTCATTCGTTAGTTTAAGAGAGCTGATGTCATTCTTTGAAACATATCCATGCCGTTCTCTTGGTCCACAGAACTTGTGAATTGTTTCTCATCTTTGGTTCTTGTCTTCCTTCAGGGCTCCAGAAATTGTCCTTGGCCTGCCCTTCAACCAGGCCATTGATGTGTGGGGAGTTGCCTGCATCCTGGCCTTTCTCTACCTGGGTCATAACCTGTTCCCTGGCCACTGTGAATATCAGCTGGTAGGTCAGCTTCCTCAGAGAAATGTACACAACCTAGTGGAGACTTTGTGCAGAGTGTCAACTGATGTGACTCTATTTGTTGTTTACAGATGAAGCATATCGTTGAGCTTCTGGGTCAGCCGGACGACCACGTGCTCCATAGTGCAAAATACACCGAGTACTTTTTCATTGAAGAAAAAGCTGCACATGGGTCTACATGGAGATTCATGGTACACTATTCATCTTCTCATTAGTTTGAATTGATTGAATTGTTTTATTTAAACTCCTGTAAAATGGTTCTCACACACATTTTGTCTCTTTAGACACCAGAAGAATACACAGCCGCTACCAGGATGCCAACACTAAAACGGCGGAGGGTCTCAGACCAGCTCAACTCTCTGGAGGACCTGGTTCATGTAAGCTCTCTGTTGTATATGTTAAGACTGAATCAGCATGTTGTAATTACCTGTCTCTGAGAGCTAGGGACCAGAAGAAATGAAATGAATCTGTTTCCAAATCCAGGTCTATCCAATGGATGAGATGGCTGAATATGTGGACTGCCTGGTGTTTGTGGACTTCCTCAAACAGCTGCTGCATGTTGATGGGGATCAGAGAATCTCTGCCCATCAAGCTCTGCAGCACCCATTTCTAACAATGGAGCACCTGACCACAGACCCAGCCTACCCAGCCTAGTAAGTACTAGTATGTCTGCTAGTAGACGTCACATATGGTTGGACCAACTGATGGTTTTACTGATTGATTAATTGATTCATTCTTTATCCAGTTTCGCCACCTCCCAACGTTACATGAGGGAGCCCTGGAAAACTAAGGCAAAAGTGAGGCCAGATGTCTCAGCTGTTGGAGGACAACACCAAATCACTACTCATGTAGACTTGACCCGTGATAAACCAGCCTCCTCTGGTCGCCGTAAAAATTTGCTGAAGAGATTTAGCAGATTTTTTAAACGGATCAAATCTCTATTTTCCTTCAGTTCGCATTCCAGTGTTGAGGACTAATTATATCTTCATGATTTCCCATGTAAAGTGGACATTTCTATGTAAATGATGTACTGTACATAAGGACAACGTGAAATGTAAATAAATGTAACTGATTGATTGAAGACTATGTTTCATTATAGAATCACTCTTATAAAACACTTCTGAAAATTCAAACCCTTCTAATTATTTGATTTGTTGAAAAAAAATATAGAAATATTAGAGAAGTCTCTGTTGCTGCTGCTCTGAATATGCTTTGGATTAAAGATCTGAACAATTTGTTCTGTAAAAAGGAAATAAAATGATACATTTTGCTGATAATATCAACTCGGTTTGCTTTGAGAATTCAGACACTATTTTAGTTTACTTCCATGATTCTTTGGGATTCTCATTGTTGAGGAACAATCAGTTTAAATGAGTCTGGAGGTTTCTTGCTGCAGCTTACTGTTTGACTAAATATGTTCCGTTTCAGACAATCTAAAGCAACAAAGTTTACCTTTAATGTTTTGAATCTTGAATTTATTTCCTCTGTTCGTTTTTGGTCAATTTAAATAGGTTCTGAGGCTAAATGTGTCAATGGACTAAATCCTCAAAGGATAAGTGATATGATAATTTCTCCTGACCACACAATTCACAAAGCAACCACTTCTCTAATTCAACTTCAAGTAAGTTTTGTTTGCTGCTGGTCAAATGTTTTTACAGGCGAGCTCCGTCTGTATTTTCTTTGCTGAGCTGCAGCAGAGGAAGAATAATTCAAAGAGGGAATTTCACACTAAACTCTGTCATTTTGGAATGACTGTTTATCAGCATGGTGTTAAGCTGCTTTTCAAAACTCTTCACTGTTGGACAGGGCCCCAACAAAAGAAGATGATATTAGATGGTACAAGAAGGCTGTTCCACAAGCGCCGGCAGAACGGCCGACTACTGGCCCAAGGAAGTGACGCTACTTTTTCCTACATATTTTACCAATTTCCCACCATATGTCTGACTCCCTAGGTCGTATATTGAGGAAAATACAGCGTTAAGTTCCACTTCAAGTAAAATGCATGCATCGCCATTTTGTCCTCCTGCTTTGCTGACCACATGATCTTATTGGACCAATGAGAGCACAGAAGGCAACTAGGTCAACCTAGTGACCTGATCCAGCCAATCGCTGGGCAGAATTTGGGGTTCATTTTTTCAAAACGAAAGTTGTTTCTCTTCACCAATAAACAATATTGTAAGATAAATAATAATAATAAATTTATTTATAGTGCCGTTTCCGTGCACTAGCAACTTCTTGGAGCCATAGGTGAGAGTTGGGCTAGCAGTGAGGACCAGTGCCAGTAATCCATCCAGTGGATGTGGCTGATTGCTGAAACAAAGGTAATAAAACATTACTACGACCAAGCCAAGCAGCCACCCAGTACTTGGAAAACGCTCCAGATGCGGGTTAATATACCAATAAACATGAATAATATGTACTTGAGATTGTTGGAAGTATGAAAATGAGATTCAGAATGCTCGAAAACATAGAATTCGACACCAATAACATTTTAATCGATCAAGTAGGAGCACTACTATGAGATAAGTCATTTTCGGTAGGTCATTTTGGTGGCCATCTTGAAAAATGGCCGCCATCTTGGTTTTCGAGTGGCCAATCGGCCAGATTTGCTATGTACTGTCTTGAGAATCTCCATGCCAGATTTGGTGCTTCTATCACCATACGCACGATTTTGCTGTAGAATTGCTGTTATCTGCCCCACTAACATGGGAGGACACCACTCAGACCGGGAAGTTTGGAACAGCATTTATTTGCTTTTATTTTGAAGGAGATATTTAAAACAGATGTTAATGTGTGTGTTCAGTATGAAGCTAGAGTCAGGACAGGGTTAGCTTAGCTTAGCTTATCTTAGCATAAAGACTGGAGGCAGTGGGAGACATCCAGAAAAAACTCTTTTCAAATACTTCTAGAGCTCATTGATATAACATGTTGAATCTTCATTGTTCAATTCCTACACAAATACATGAAAATAAAATCCATTCTTAGTGCAAGTCAAATGTCAGAAATTATTCAACTCACACAAATTCATTTTGACTATGTTGTTGCTAAGCAACCGAACATGAAAGCAACAAAAACTCACTGTGAGGTCATAAAAGTTAAATTCTAGGCTTAGATGTTTTCTGGTCATTTCACTCTGACATTTCTGGTGAGATTTAATCTGCAGACAGCATTACGTTCAGAAGTTTTGAAGCTTCAACCGATTCTCAAGCTTGGAAACAACTTCAACAGACAAGTTTACAGTTTGGAACATGTGTCCATTGCAAAGGTCAAACTACTCTGGTGCAGGTAAGACAACACACACAACCGTTCATGATGCTGAATATATTTGCTTTAAAGGACACTGAGGACACCAATCTGTTCCCAACCAGTTAGCTTAAACCGGTCCTTAGACTGAACACACGACAGAGCAGCTTTGTATCAAGAAGCCATTATTCTTTGAATTATTATTAAGAATATGTTGGTTTTTACAATTATTTTCTCTCAACCATCTAAAACATCTATTTTCCTAAAATAAATAAATTGATAAAACTATTCGTAATCATACATTTTGTCAGATTAATCACATCAGTTTAAATAAAAGGGGCTGTTGGGCCTTTGCAGAGCTGTGTGCTCTACTGTGTGTCCTTCTAGTTGATTTAATGACCCTAACAGACTGAATATACAGATTTCACATATTTGATGTCCATGTTCTCCATCTCCTCTCACATTTACAGCAGCTGAGATTCAGCCAGGTGATACCATCTTTGGCAGGACTTGTGGATACTACATCCAGGAGTTTATTGGGGAAGGCTCCTTTGGCAAAGTGGCAAGGTGCCAAAATGTGAAAACAGGGGAGACCGTGGCTGTGAAGATTGTCAAGGACGATACTGACAAATACCTTCAGAGAGAGGTAGGTGTCTGAAGTCCATTGATTCTTATGACTTAAGGTACATCCTCTTGCTTGTATGCAATCTGCTCTATAAGTATGGACCATGAACGGTTGCCATGTCTCCTTCGTCCCCAGCTGTCCATGTTAGGGCTCATCGGTGCTCTGAATCCGGACCAAACAAACATGGTCAAGTTCCTTGAGCAGTTCCAGCACCGAGGAAAGACTTGTCTAGTGTTTGAGATGCTAGACCTGAGTCTCTTCGACATCCTCACGAAATTCAGTGATCCATGGACTCTCAATGCCATCAGGCCGGTTGCAAAGCAGGTTTGTGTTATTGTAATATGGAACCAACCTATCTGCTACTCATCAGTGAGGAAAACCCTAATCCTAAACACTAACAAATGGAAACCTGAATCCCAAACTTGTCCTTTCTTGTTTGTCCCTGCAGCTGCTGGTGGCTTTGGATGCCCTCAAGCGTGGTGATATCCTGCATGCTGATATAAAACCTGACAACGTCATGTTGGTCAATATGAAGGAGCAGCCATTCAGGGTGAAATTAATTGACTTTGGCCTTGCCACTACACCCGCCAACATCCAGCCAGGGATGATTATTCAGGCGATTGCATACAGGTATCTTCATCACGCAAGGCTCATTCGTTAGTTTAAGAGAGCTGATGTCATTCTTTGAAACATATCCATGCCGTTCTCTTGGTCCACAGAACTTGTGAATTGTTTCTCATCTTTGGTTCTTGTCTTCCTTCAGGGCTCCAGAAATTGTCCTTGGCCTGCCCTTCAACCAGGCCATTGATGTGTGGGGAGTTGCCTGCATCCTGGCCTTTCTCTACCTGGGTCATAACCTCTTCCCTGGCCACTGTGAATATCAGCTGGTATGTCAGCTTCCTCAGAGAAATGTACACAACCTAGTGGAGACTTTGTGCAGAGTGTCAACTGATGTGACTCTATTTGTTGTTTACAGATGAAGCGTATCGTTGAGCTTCTGGGTCAGCCGGACGACCACGTGCTCCATAGTGCAAAATACACCGAGTACTTTTTCATTGAAGAAAAAGCTGCACATGGGTCTACATGGAGATTCATGGTACACTATTCATCTTCTCATTAGTTTGAATTGATTGAATTGTTTTATTTAAACTCCTGTAAAATGGTTCTCACACACATTTTGTCTCTTTAGACACCAGAAGAATACACAGCCGCTACCAGGATGCCAACACTAAAACGGCGGAGGGTCTCAGACCAGCTCAACTCTCTGGAGGACCTGGTTCATGTAAGCTCTCTGTTGTATATGTTAAGACTGAATCAGCATGTTGTAATTACCTGTCTCTGAGAGCTAGGGACCAGAAGAAATGAAATGAATCTGTTTCCAAATCCAGGTCTATCCAATGGATGAGATGGCTGAATATGTGGACTGCCTGGTGTTTGTGGACTTCCTCAAACAGCTTCTGCATGTTGATGGGGATCAGAGAATCTCTGCCCATCAAGCTCTGCAGCACCCATTTCTAACAATGGAGCACCTGACCACAGACCCAGCCTACCCAGCCTAGTAAGTACTAGTATGTCTGCTAGTAGACGTCACATATGGTTGGACCAACTGATGGTTTTACTGATTGATTAATTGATTCATTCTTTATCCAGTTTCGCCACCTCCCAACGTTACATGAGGGAGCCCTGGAAAACTAAGGCAGAAGTGAGGCCAGATGTCTCAGCTGTTGGAGGACAACACCAAATCACTACTCATGTAGACTTGACCCGTGATAAACCAGCCTCCTCTGGTACCGTAAAAATTTGCTGAAGAGATTTAGCAGATTTTTTAAACGGATCAAATCTCTATTTTCCTTCAGTTCGCATTCCAGTGTTGAGGACTAATTATATCTTCATGATTTCCCATGTAAAGTGGACATTTCTATGTAAATGATGTACTGTACATAAGGACAACGTGAAATGTAAATAAATGTAACTGATTGATTGAAGACTATGTTTCATTATAGAATCACTCTTATAAAACACTTCTGAAAATTCAAACCCTTCTAATTATTTGATTTGTTGAAAAAAAATATAGAAATATTAGAGAAGTCTCTGTTGCTGCTGCTCTGAATATGCTTTGGATTAAAGATCTGAACAATTTGTTCTGTAAAAAGGAAATAAAATGATACATTTTGCTGATAATATCAACTCGGTTTGCTTTGAGAATTCAGACACTATTTTAGTTTACTTCCATGATTCTTTGGGATTCTCATTGTTGAGGAACAATCAGTTTAAATGAGTCTGGAGGTTTCTTTCACACTAAACTCTGTCATTTTGGAATGACTGTTTATCAGCATGGTGTTAAGCTGCTTTTCAAAACTGTTCACTGTTGGACAGGGACCCAACAAAAGAAGATGATATTAGATTGTACAAGAAGGCTGTTCCACAAGCCCGGCAGAACGGCCGACTACTGGCCCAAGGAAGTGGCGGCTACTTTTTCCTACATATTTTACCAATTTCCCACTATATGTCTGACTTCCGAGGTCGTATATTGAGGAAAATACACGTCCTGAATGGATAACATGTCATCCTACAAGTCCAGAATAACATCTTATCCATACAGGACGTGTAAAGTAGTGATAAATGCTGGAGGCAGACACGCACAGTAGTGACTGACTCTGGAATCTGTGTCTAAAGGCTGAGCAGGTTGTATCGTTAACATTTTAGTTCCCACACCTTTCGTTCACCTTCCCATGATGCTCTGCTGTTTACAGGTTACTTTACAGTACATTCCTGTAAATAATGTGTTTCTGGCATTCATGCTGTAATCATGTATAATTTCTCCCAGACTGCACTGCAGTTTACAGCAGGTGACCATATGACATTAATACAGCAGAACACAGTGTCGGTGGGGATGGTTGGGTATGACAGAGAGGTCATTACATGTTGGAGTGGATCTGGTAAAAGGATCTTTTTTTCATGTTCTTTAACATTTTAAGGTTTTTTTTCTATTTATTTCCACCTATTATAACTACCAGATGGATTTGATCAAGCTGGGTTGGAGGGTTGTGGTGGATATAGATATACTGAGTCAGTCAATTTGGGGGGTTTTTCCACTTTTTTGAGCATTGCAGATTAGACTTTCTGTATTTATTTTTTATCATTATACAGAAAGTTCTTGACAGATTTCCATGAAACTGTGTGGGAGGGAGGGGCATGTGCCGAGGGAGAAATCATCACATTTTGGAGTAGATCTGAATAATGGGCTGGTCAAACTCATCATGATACTAATGTGATTCCAGATTCTAGCGGTAGGATTTCATGTGCTGTGTCCCAAATCACATACTTCCCATAGATACTCAAATGCAGTATACTGCATGTGATCTGCATGGTGATCTTTGAGGTTGAGAAGTGTCCATCGTTCCACACACAATTCATGGGTTGTTTTGAGTATGTCATCCCGGGTATTCATAGTATAGGCCTACTGCATTTTGGCATACTTAGTAGTGTGAACGCACTGATACACTCAAGTTTGACTTTGAGTGTGGACATATGTGATTTGGAACACAGCAATGATCTTTTTAGTCTTATAATGAAGGTCAAATTATCATGGACTGTTGCGTTTAGGTGCAGCGACATAATTTGGAAAACTGAGCTTCTTTCCTTCCCTATTGATCCAGCCAGTAGCCTGCATAGAGACTGTTGGTGGGGGTTTGTAAATGGTTCACTAGAGCCATTATCTGCATTTTTAAGGTTCAGCCCATCATTTGTTTTAGGGATAATTAAATTGCACGCAAGCTAATTCCTCTGATCTGGACACAAGGTGACAGAGAGTCAGATGACAGACTGAAAACAAACCAACAGTATCTAGATGAGCTGATTATTAATGAGGATATGTTTTCACCTATGTCCATTTTTTTCTGGTCCACCAATGAGGTTTTGTTTTATTGCTGCCTGTTGAATTGATTGTTAGCAGTATTTTTAAAAGAAGGTTTTGGTAGAGAGGTGATGGGGAAGAGGTGATGTCCTGTCATCGTCGAACTGCTTGTGTTTCTTAACCAGTCAATCTCTGCAGCAGTAAATATTGTAAATATTGGCCCAGGCAGCAGCTTCTTCCATCCTGTCTTGCTAACAACAAGCTCTGCTGCTTTGGGCCTGGACTGTCTAACCCTAATGAGATGGTTAGAAAGATGAGGATAAATACACAATTACTGCAGAGGCTGTCCGTGTGATGGATGAATAGGTAGACTGCAGATGGTACAGAGGAGACAAGAATAAAGGAGATAGAGATAGATGAATAGTTGATGGAGGAGTGGATTCATGGACGTATCGATTATAGAGATATATCAGATATACATAATTTAAGTAGTAAGAACCTGATAAATTGATCAGAAATTTTTAAAATGTCATGTTTCAGTGAGAAAGTTTTAACTCTTTCAGTTTTCATCAGGAAAGTGATGAAAAAACTCCAAATTAGACTCTGAACAGTAGCAATAGAACAAAGCTACTGGCACAGAGACCGTTATAAGCATTAGAAGAACTGGAGGTGGTTTTTCTATCAGAGCAAAGACAACCTGCCATTGAGTGGAACTTTGGAAAACTGACAACGGCAGTGACAAAAACTCAGATGACTTCACACAACAGGAACGAGGGATTTAGTAGTATCTGAGGACATTTGAGGAGTCAGAAGCTATTTGATTGGTCATCAGGGTACTGACATCCTCCAACAAGCTCAGAAAGCCACTCCTCCAAACTAGTAATTTGAAAGAGTTGCCAAAAAATCATGAAATGGAGGATAATATGAAGACACACTGTGATAACACCACAGACTGTTCAGCCAGTCAGCCTCTTCACCCTCCTGAACTGGAATCACAGTTTCTTTTGCTGTGTGAGGCTCCTGAGCTTTGTCCTAACAAGCTACTCGCTTGTCCCCAGGGGCCCCCCAGGCCTTGGCTGACAGCTGCAGAGCTAAAGATAAGTACTGAGGGCCCCAGAGAGCCTGTCACACTGACACCTTAGTCAATGAGCTGTCATGTTACCCATAATCATATGTAGATATTATGTGAAGCGATACTGACATGGGGCTCTCTAACTATTAACAATACACTCAGTTCACTGTCCATATCTGCCTCATTTATGGGTTTATGTATGTTTTAGTTACAGCTGAGAAAACAAAAAAAGAAATAGACTGACAATATAATACTGACAACATATCAAATGCTTAAAATGAGAATTTTGTTTTATAATTATATGCCCATTTTGAATTTGATGCCAGCAACACATTTCAAAAAAGTTGGGACAGTGGTAAAAATGACTGTAAAAGTAGTGAAATGCTAAAAGAAAACAGCTGGTGGAACATCTCAACATTAATGAAGTTAACAGGCAACAGGTTAGTAACATCATTGGGTATAAAAAGAGCATCAGAGAGGCTGAGTCTTTCTGAAGCAAGGATGGGGGGGGTTCACCACTCAAACTGGAAAATTAAAAACAGACAGGATTCTGTAGTGGACGTCACTGTATTAAAAACAGACATGATTCTGTAGTGGACATCACTGCATTAAAAACAGACAGGATTCTGTAGTGGACATCTCTGCATTAAAAACAGACAGGATTCTGTAGTGGACATCACTGTATTAAAGACAGACAGGATTCTGTAGTGGACATCACTGTATTGAAAACAGACAGGATTCTGTAGTGACACCACTACATTAAAAACAGACAGGATTCTGTAGTGGACATCACTGTATTAAAAACAGACAGGATTCTGTAGTGACATCACTGTATTGAAAACAGACAGGATTCTGTAGTGACATCACTACATTAAAAACAGACAGGATTCTGTAGTGGACGTCACTGTATTAAAAACAGACATGATTCTGTAGTGGATGTCACTGTATTAAAAACAGACATGATTCTGTAGTGGACATCACTGTGTTAAAAACAGACAGGATTCTGTAGTGGACATCACTGTATTAATAACAGACAGGATTCTGTAGTGACATCACTGCATTAAAAACAGACAGGATTCTGTAGTGGACATCACTGCATTAAAAACAGACAGGATTCTGTAGTGACATCACTGCATTAAAAACAGACAGGATTCTGTAGTGGACATCACTACATTAAAAACAGACAGGGTTCTTTAGTGGACATCACTGCATTAAAAACAGACAGGATTCTGTAGTGGACATCACTGCATTAAAAACAGACAGGATTCTGTAGTGGACATCACTGCATTAAAAACAGACAGGATTCTGTAGTGGACATCACTACATTAAAAACAGACAGGATTCTGTAGTGGACATCACTGTATTAAAAACAGACAGGATTCTGTAGTGGACATCACTGTATTAAAAACAGACAGGATTCTGTCGTGGACATCACTGCATTAAAAACAGACAGGATTCTGTAGTGGACATCACTGTATTAAAAACAGACAGGATTCTGTAGTGGACATCACTGTATTAAAAACAGACAGGATTCTGTAGTGGACATCACTGTATTAAAAACAGACAGGAGTCTGTAGTGGACATCACTGTATTAAAAACAGACAGGAGTCTGTAGTGACATCACTACATTAAAAACAGAAAGGATTCTGTAGTGGACATCACTGCATTAAAAACAGACAGGATTCTGTAGTGGACATCACTGTATTAAAAACAGACAGGATTCTGTAGTGACATCATTGCATTAAAAACAGACAGGATTCTGTAGTGGACATCACTGTATTAAAAACAGACAGGATTCTGTAGTGGACATCACTGCATTAAAAATAGACAGGATTCTGTAGTGGACATCACTGTATTAAAAACAGACAGGATTCTGTAGTGGACATCACTGCATTAAAAACAGACAGGATTCTGTAGTGGACATCACTGTATTAAAAACAGACAGGATTCTGTAGTGGACATCACTGTATTAAAAACAGACAGGATTCTGTAGTGGACATCACTGTATTAAAAACAGACAGGAGTCTGTAGTGGACATCACTGTATTAAAAACAGACAGGAGTCTGTAGTGACATCACTACATTAAAAACAGACAGGATTCTGTAGTGGACATCACTGCATTAAAAACAGACAGGATTCTGTAGTGGACATCACTGCATTAAAAACAGACAGGATTCTGTAGTGGACATCACTGCATTAAAAACAGACAGGATTCTGTAGTGGACATCACTGCATTAAAAACAGACAGGATTCTGTAGTGGACATCACTGTATTAAAAACAGACAGGATTCTGTAGTGGACATCACTGTATTAAAAACAGACAGGATTCTGTAGTGGACATCACTGTATTAAAAACAGACAGGAGTCTGTAGTGGACATCACTGTATTAAAAACAGACAGGAGTCTGTAGTGACATCACTACATTAAAAACAGACAGGATTCTGTAGTGGACATCACTGTATTAAAAACAGACAGGAGTCTGTAGTGACATCACTACATTAAAAACAGACAGGATTCTGTAGTGGACATCACTGCATTAAAAACAGACAGGATTCTGTAGTGGACATCACTGTATTAAAAACAGACAGGACTCTGTAGTGGACATCACTGTATTAAAAACACAGGGTTCTGTAGTGGACATCACTGTATTAAAAACAGACAGGAGTCTGTAGTGGACATCACTGTATTAAAAACAGACAGGAGTCTGTAGTGACATCACTACATTAAAAACAGACAGGATTCTGTAGTGGACATCACTGCATTAAAAACAGACAGGATTCTGTAGTGGACATCACTGTATTAAAAACAGACAGGATTCTGTAGTGACATCACTGCATTAAAAACAGACAGGATTCTGTAGTGACATCACTGCATTAAAAAGAGACAGGATTCTGTAGTGGACATCACTGCATTAAAAACAGACAGGATTCTGTAGTGGACATCACTGCATTAAAAACAGACAGGACTCTGTAGTGGACATCACTGTATTAAAAACACTGGATTCTGTAGTGGACATCACTGTATTAAAAACAGACAGGATTCTGTAGTGGACATCACTGTATTAAAAACAGACAGGATTCTGTAGTGGACATCACCGCATTATAAACAGACAGGATTCTGTAGTGGACATCACTGCATTAAAAACAGACATGATTCTGTAGTGGACATCACTGTATTAAAAACAGACAGGATTCTGTAGTGGACATCACTGTATTAAAAACAGACAGGATTCTGTAGTGACATCACTGCATTAAAAACAGACATGATTCTGTAGTGGACATCACTGCATTAAAAACAGACAGGATTCTGTAGTGGACATCACTGCATTAAAAACAGACAGCATTCTGTAGTGGACATCACTGCATTAAAAACAGACAGCATTCTGTGGTGGACATCACTGCATTAAAAACAGACAGGATTCTGTGGTGGACATCACTGTATTAAAAACACAGGATTCTGTAGTAACATCACTGCATTAAAAACACAAGATTCTGTAGTAACATCACTGCATTAAAAACAGACATGATTCTGTAGTGACATCACTGTATTAAAAACAGACATGATTCTGTAGTGGACATCACTGCATTAAAAACAGACAGGATTCTGTAGTGACATCACTGTATTAAAAACAGACAGGATTCTGTAGTGACATCACTGCATTAAAAACAGACAGGATTCTGTAGTGGACATCACTGTATTAAAAACAGACAGGATTCTGTAGTGGACATCACTGCATTAAAAACAGACAGGATTCTGTAGTGGACATCACCGCATTAAAAACAGACAGCATTCTGTAGTGGACATCACTGCATTAAAAACAGACATGATTCTGTAGTGGACATCACTGTATTAAAAACAGACAGGATTCTGTAGTGGACATCACTGCATTATAAACAGACAGGATTCTGTAGTGGACATCACTGCATTATAAACAGACAGGATTCTGTAGTGGACATCACTGTATTAAAAACACAGGATTCTGTAGTGGACATCACTGTATTAAAAACAGACAGGATTCTGTAGTGGACATCACACATTAAAAACAGACAGGATTCTGTAGTGGACATCACTGTATTAAAAACAGACAGGATTCTGTAGTGGACATCACTGTATTAAAAACAGACAGGATTCTGTAGTGGACATCACTGTATTAAAAACACAGGATTCTGTAGTGGACATCACTGTATTAAAAACAGACACGCACGGTAGTGACTATTGTTGTTCTCTGTCTCACCATCCACACTTTCTGACTTGTAAACACTAAGACAAAAACCAGTAATCTGCACAAAAATGATTTTTCTGTATGACTAAAGGGTGAATAAAGATGTGAACCAGAATTTACTTTGATATTTAAAATGAACAGGATGGCAGGACATAAAAATAAATATGCGTTTTTACTGTTGGTCATATAAATATATATATATGTTTGTTGTATGCATGTTTACTGTTTAATGCTGAACTAGAAAATTGACCTCTGTCATATGGTTGCTATAGCCAATGATTGTAACCTGCGGTCTTCAGCCCTGCTGGTCACGTTCTCGTTGGACGGCGTCTCATACAGGACTCTTAACAGGCAGCGCTCATTGTGTGCAGAGGCTCGTCTTGCAGAGGTCCAGCCGTTTCGACTGTAGTTAATGGCAGTGTTGGACAGAGGACAGAGAGCATCACCTCACCGCCATGACAGTATGATCCATGACTTTAAATTTACTGCTAAACTTCACTGATTCACTCACATTCTCTCATCTCACTCAGCTGCACCCTCACCAGAAACACACCTTTATTTTGTTTTTTCATTAATACTAGAAATGCAACTAGTATTAACACATGGTCACTGCTCATTCATATTTTAAGATGCTACAAATTATATTCAGCGACAAAAAGAGAGAGAGCTGTTGTAATGCTGTCTCGTCCTGTAGTTTTTAGACCGGCCACATTGCAAGTAGTGTAAGAACAGAGTTTACACTGTTCGAATCTAAATGTTTAATAAAACAAACAAAAAAAGAATCAGACTCATTAGGACACATTTCCGTCAGCATCCTCCAATAATCAGCTATTCCTTCTCTACTGATCCACATTCAACAGCACCACAAATAATTGATCAGTAAAGCCACCAAAATTGATTGATTGACGTTGATTCTCTGTGAGTTTTAACCAATGGAGATGTAGAACATGTGGGATTAAAGTATACTGAACCCAGAATGTCAGTAGTTTTTTAGTCATTGAGGAAATGTCGGAAAAATTAAATACAACAGTACAATAAAGACAAAATAAAGACATCTGGATGCTCTGGATCCACACCAAAATGTGATGTTTTTTCCTGGTCCATGTATCATCCTTCTTCCACCTTCAAGGAAATCCATCCAGTAGTTTACACTAAAGATCAGACAGTAAAAACAAACTCCTTGGCAAATAAATAAGAAAGAAGGAATAGAGTCTGAAATAAACAGTGAGAGGAGTCAGAAGAGATGGAGGACATGATGCACGATGTTCAACGGTGATGACGCTGTAGATTAATTAAATCTAATTACATTGTTTATTTAATTTGTCGCTGCTACTGGTTGAACAGGACCTCCTTAATCCTGGGTTAATTTAGATTATTGTGACTCTGTGCTCTGGGAATCAACACACAACATTTCAATGATTGTACACGACAATGTGTGATTAAATGGGACATCATGAGACGGTGTTTCAGTGAAGTCTCAGCTTTATTATCATCACCAAGGAGGTTGTTTGAATTCATCGTCTATTATCATTACTAGTATAACATGTTATCTGTGTGTCTCTAACTCGTGTCTGTTTAAACCTTTACTCACCTTAGCTTTTGTCACATTCACCGATTTCCTTCTCCAACAGGCGACCAAATAAAATGCACCAATAACATTAATTGTTGACCTAAAATGCTCAAATCTTCACCGTTGCTAGGCAGCACCGTCAGCAGCTTTGTGCTGTTTCTCTCATTGGCTGATGTAGATCTGTCTGGAAAGGAATGAAGTAAATGGACTGTACTTGTATAGAACCTTTGTAGTCTGACTGACTCAAAGCTTTACAACACCAGCCAGCATTCATCCATTCATACCAACATTCACACCGAGATTAATACAGTGGTGACATTCATACCATGCAAGGCTCCACCTGCTCATTAGGAGCAGTAAACATTCACACAAACACTCAAACACCAATGGAACAGATACTGGGAGCAACATGTAGACATGTAGACTGCAGGGGCTGGGGATCGAACCACCGACCTTCTGATAAGTGGACGGCCGCTCTACCAATGAGACACAGCCGCCCAGAATTTAATTCCTGAAAATCAAACATGTTTGAAAATGATCACAGCGGCTCCGATTGTTTGTATTTAGTATGAACAGACACACAACTTTCATGCTACTTCAAGTAATATCTATGTAAACATATATTTTCTATTATGTTAACATTAATGATAAATTCTAACATGTTGAATATGTTGCATGCACCATGCAGCATGCATCTCTCTACCTCCAACCCTGCTGTGAGGATCCACCATCTCTGCTCCAGGACTCAGACTCTTTACCAGCTCTGATGACTGAAATATGAGGGAACTTCTTCACAGAGAGGCCTGATTCATAGAGTGTCAGTACCATACAGTCGCCTCTAATGAGTTTAGCTTTCATCTGTTGTACAGTGGTACTCTACAGAGTACAAGCTGTTGTTGATGCAGTATTTTATAAACCTCTTGATTCCACTTCATTTATCACCTTGGTTCAAGTTTGTAGAGTTTCGCTAACTGTCTTTGTGTTCTTTGTATCCCTGCCTGCAAACAGAGAATTTGGCTCCTGAAGTTTGGCTTCATTTTTTATTTGTATTATTATAATGTGATATTTTTCATTCTATTTCAAAATTTATTCTCACATTATTACAACAGAAAAAATCAACTTGAATCCCATGAGGACATAGGAATGGGTTCCATTTGTGTTTGTCTGTTACATTTCTTTTCCTGAGCATAATTTCAATTCCAGTTTATAAGCCCCACCCACTTCCGGTTCAAGCCTCACCCACCCCAAGTAAAGATAAGGGCAGTAACCTATGCTAGACCACATGGACACAATAACATGTAAATCACATGAGTTGACTTAATAAATCCCTGGATGTAGATCTTCTTACACGTATGAGGATGACTGAAGGATTTTGTGTTCATGGTGTTACAGCAGGCAAAGTTACCACATCTATACATGCCACTTGTTGTCAGCCACATTTCTCTGGGTCATATTTTTATACACGACAATGTTCGATTCTTGAATAAAAAGAGGTGGAGATTAACAGAAGTCCTTCACAGATTGTTCTGCTTGGAGCACATGCCAGTGTCTGTTGATTATTTCCTTTATTTTTTATGCACAGTGGTTATATTCAGTAGAAAACAAGGTTGACTGGCATCTTTTGTTTTTTGTGTATTAGATAGAAAATTAAAAAGGTGTGTGTGTGGGGGGGGGGGGGGGGGGTAATGTCAGCATGTTGTATAGCTTTCTAACTAGAGTATAGATGTTTTATATTCTGGTGGATACATTCGGATAACTACAATAGGAATCATATAAACTAGCATTTACAGTATTAACAAAATGTAATGAATACACTATGTTCATATTATCAACAGTAGACTGAGTATGTGTAAACCGTATGTATGATACAGTATGGACAGAACAACACAGCAGCAGCGTGGGTGGACTTATCAATGCCTCAGATGATGGTGTGGTGGGAAGGTTTCACCAGCCCCTGCACTGCTTTTCAGTCCGACACAGAACAGCTGCCGTACTGTAGTGAGGTGCAGCTGGTAAGAATGGTGCAGTGGTGGAAGTTCACCAGAACCTGAGGAGAAGGCTGGACCGTCTTGTGTCTCCTCAAGAAGAGATGCTGGTGAGACTTCTGGACCATTTATCAAACCTGCTCAGAAGGCGCAGAATTTTAACTGGGTATAAAATGACTCCCTCCTTATCTTTCACTGCAGCACAGAGGCTACACATCAGTTATGTAGTGCAGAAAGGTCAGCTGACCTCCATTATTATGTGTTGTGGGCTGATACTGTGGCTCTATCAGGCCCTGCTGGTAAACACTCCACTAATCAGACAAACTGCTTTAGCTGCTAACAGCTGAATAAGAAGCTGTGGGGACAATAAAATATTCACATGTTCTATTCAAGCTGCAGCACACATACCTACAAATACACCGGTACATTACACAGCTGTGGCATCAGGTCCTCTACTTGATTACTTATTCAGAGTAATCCGAGTAATCAGAAGTTAGTGAACGATGTGTTTTAATCAGATACAAACACTTTAGTCCAGCAAAGCATGTTTTATGTGTGGGTTGTTTTTTTTTTACATTTTATTCAAAGGTACTGTAAGATACAGTACTATACTAATATTTGATGAATTGAATATAAACATTCACAGAGTGCAGAGTCAGTCCTGGTCTGTCTAGTGACTGTGGTTAAAAGAGTCCTTTCCTAGCAGCCTGTCCTCTTTGGCCATAAGACTGATGAGCAGCACCACCACTTCCTCTGTCCCTCACTCACAAACTCTGCTCTGGAACAACCAGCCCATCTCCTTATAAACCCTTGTGGATAATTCCATGGACACGTCACTTGTAAGTCAAGCTGAGATACAACTGGAAGAACTGTCTCCTCTCCCTGTCTCCCATACCTCACTAAACTAAATCTACTTCTGTCTGGAAATCACCACAAACCATTATCTTTTTTATCATGTCTTCACACCATGTGTGGTGGCTAATCCATTGTGGAGTATCTGATGCACATGTTCAAATAAAGCACGCACAGAAATATAGTAAAACAAATGAAGAATCATTTATTAACTAATGAGTCTGGCTGACTTTTCCCTAACAAAACCAAACTGTGTGTGTAAAACAGTCTAATGTGCAACATACAAACGTGTAAAGCAGTCCACTTAGCAGTAAACTTCTTAAACGTTACAATATGATATATGTGAATATGTCCACAGTCCAACAAGGAACAAATAAATCAGTTTGGACATGTGTCGTAGGAACAAGGGCATGGCAAAGCTTACATCACACATGATTATAGATTACATCATCAAAATAAGACAGTTTAATAACATTTGGATCCATATTCAATATCAATAATAACCTTATTAAACTCAAGTAACTTAAATACTATTTAACAGATTTTACATCTCCAAAAAAACCTTAATATGGCACCAACACCATGTCTCTGGTTCTGGATTCACCATGACTTAATCATACAACCCACAGATCGGTCCACAGCCACAGTTATCAGGTGAGTATTTTTTGTGTCATATCAGCCCCTTAGGTCCATTCACACCTCCATAACCCTTAATCTGAGCCACCTGACCTCCCCAGAATATCACGACCTAACTAAGTGTTTTTGTGGAGCCGGCTCACACAGAGAAAGTTTACCAACTCACAGACCCTGTGATTGTGGTGTTGAACTGCTCCCTGGTGCCCCTCTGCCCACCAGCCACCTATACAAAGAGAGGCACTGGAAAACTACATCGGATACTCCCAGCTGCAAGTATAATTCTCCCCTCTTCCTCCCCAGTCAGAGCTGGATTCTTCTGTGTGGAGAAGAAGGATCACTCCCTCCATCCATGCATAGATTATAATGGACTACACGACATCCCAGTGAAAAATAAATATCCTCTTCCTTTGATTGATTCTGCTTTCAAAACTCTCCATAATGCTGCAGTCCTTCCTAAATAGAATTTACATAATGCCTACCATCTCATTTGCATCAGCGAGGGAAATGAGTGGAGAACGGCATTAAACACCCCCTTGTGCCATTTTAGTACAGAGTCATGTCTTTTGATTTAACTCCTTAACAGCTGTGTTCCATTAGTGGCTGTTGAGCCATTTTATTTTTGCACATTTAGATGGCATCTCCAATTTTTTCCAGAAACTTGAAGAACACATTGATTACGTCCGGTTAGTTCTCCAGCATCTTTTGGAAAATGTACTTTTTGTTAAAGCAGAAAAGTTTGACTTCCACGTTAACTTAATGAACATTAATGAGGTTATTCATTATAAGGTTCATTATTGAGAGAGGCAGGTGAAAACTGACCCCACTAAGATCCTAGCAGTGGCAAACTGGGATACACTCACCTCTTGGAAATAATTACTGTTTTCTAGGATTTGGAAACTTTTACAGACACTTTATCTGAGACTACAGCAGAGTGGCAGCTCCACCCACCTAACTCACCTCCCAAACTATCTCTTATTCCTGGTTACCTGTGGCAGGTAAACCTCTTAAAAACCTTAAACAGCTGTTTACCTCCGCTCCTGTCCTCTCTCACCATGACCCCTCTTTATGGTTTGCGGTGGTTTACACCTCGGACTCTGGTGTGGGGGTCTTCTTCTTGTAGCAGTGCCACCTGTGCCCTCTTCTCCCAGCACCTGACCCCTGGGAGAAGAACTATGATGTAGGCAGTCATGAGCTGCTGGCTGTGGTCCTGGTCCTTGAGGAGTGGAGACACTGGCAGGAGAGGGCTGTGGTTGGTCCAAACCTTTCGTGGTTTGGACCAACCACAAAAACGTATCCTAACTCCGCTCTGCTGATAGCCCTGCCAGGCCCGATGGATGTTAATCCTTGGACGATTCAATTTCACACTCACTTATCGTCCCGGCTCCTGCAACTTGAGGCCAGATGCTCTCTGACACTGTGGAGCTTCTCATTCTACACATATTCAAACTAGCATTCCCCTGGACATCGTGTTGGCCAGGGGCCACAGATCATGTCGCAGGTATGGCAGGCTTTTTGTCAGGCTTTGGAGCTCCTGTAAGTCTTTCCTTAGGATAACACCCACATACTAACAGAAAGACAGAGCATGTTAATCAAGACCTGGAGGCCACCATACTGTCAAAAAATGCCACCCTTCCACCTGGAGGTATGTCCACAGGTATGTCCCCATTTATGGCCTGCTTAGAATATCAACTGTCACTTTTCCCTGCTCAGGAGGATGATGTCGCTGTCCCCTTGGTTCAGGCAAACCTGCGACGCTGCCTCCACATCTAAAAACAGGTTCGAGCTCCAGCTCCCCCCTTCCATGAAAATTCATCCCAGTGAAACCTTTTTCTCCAACCCTGCTTTTAGGTCCAGCACCAAATCTAACTCACACAAGATGCCAACAAACCACTCACAGCAAAGGAGAGAACTACAACAGCAGGGGTAGCCAATCAGCAGCCTGTGGGTCAAATCCGGACCCTGAGAGGCTTCTAATGGGAAAAAGATTAATAACCTATTTTAAAATGTTGTCATCAAAGGGATTTTGAACAGGCGTGATGCTGCCAGCT
>CM075185.1:31583373-31640873 GCA_037577475.1 Chaunax sp. Z400
AGGAACACGGTTCATTCATTATAAAATACAATATTAGGAACACGGATCATTATAAATACAATATTAGGAACACGGTTCATTATAAAATACAATATTAGGAACACGGTTCATTAGAAAATACAATATTAGGAACACGGTTCATTATAAATACAATATTAGGAACACGGTTCACTATAAAATACAATATTAGGAACACGGTTCACTATAAAATACAATATAAGGAACACGGATCACTATAAAATACAATATTAGGAACACAGTTCACTATAAAATACAATATTAGGAACACGGTTCACTATAAATACAATATTAGGAACATGGTTCACTAGAAATACAATATTAGGAACACGGTTCACTATAAATACAATATTAGGAACACGGTTCACTATAAAATACAATATTAGGAACACGGTTCACTATAAATACAATATTAGGAACACGGTTCACTATATAATACAATATTAGGAACACGGTTCATTATAAATACAATATTAGGAACACGGTTCACTATAAATACAATATTAGGAACACAGTTCATTATAAATACAATATTAGGAACACGGTTCATTATAAAATACAATATTAGGAACATGGTTCACTATAAATACAATATTAGGAACATGGTTCATTCATTATAAAATACAATATTAGGAACACGGATCATTATAAATACAATATTAGGAACACGGTTCACTATAAAATACAATATTAGGAACACGGTTCACTATAAAATACAATATTAGGAAAGATGGTTCATTCATTATAAAATACAATATTAGGAACACGGATCATTATAAATACAATATTAGGAACACGGTTCACTATAAATACAATATAGGAACACGGTTCACTATAAATACAATATTAGGAACAGGGTTCACTATAAATACAATATTAGGAACACGGTTCATTCATTATAAAATACAATATTAGGAACACGGATCATTATAAAATACAATATTAGGAACACGGTTCAGTATAAAATACAATATTAGGAACACGGTTCAGTATAAATACAATATTAGGAACACAATTCACTATAAATACAATATTAGGAACACGGTTCACTATAAATACAATATTAGGAACACGGTTCACTATAAATACAATATTAGGAACACGGTTCACTAAAAAATACAGTATTAGGAACACGGTTCATTATAAAATACAATATTAGGAACACGGTTCACTATAAATACAATATTAGGAACACGGTTCACTATAAAATACATTAGGAACACGGTTCACTATAAATACAATATTAGGAACACGGTTCACTAAAAAATACAATATTAGGAACACGGTTCATTATAAAATACAATATTAGGAACACGGTTCACTATAAATACAATATTAGGAACACGGTTCACTATAAATACAATATTAGGAACATGGTTCATTCATTATAAAATACAATATTAGGAACACGGATCATTATAAATACAATATTAGGAACACGGTTCACTATAAAAACAATATTAGGAACACGGTTCACTATAAATACAATATTAGGAACACGGTTCACTATAAATACAATATTAGGAACAGGGTTCACTATAAATACAATATTAGGAACACGGTTCATTCATTATAAAATACAATATTAGGAACACGGATCATTATAAATACAATATTAGGAACACGGTTCATTATAAAATACAATATTAGGAACACGGTTCATTAGAAAATACAATATTAGGAACACGGTTCATTATAAATACAATATTAGGAACACGGTTCACTATAAAATACAATATTAGGAACACGGTTCACTATAAAATACAATATAAGGAACACGGATCACTATAAAATACAATATTAGGAACACAGTTCACTATAAAATACAATATTAGGAACACGGTTCACTATAAATACAATATTAGGAACATGGTTCACTAGAAATACAATATTAGGAACACGGTTCACTATAAATACAATATTAGGAACACGGTTCACTATAAAATACAATATTAGGAACACGGTTCACTATAAATACAATATTAGGAACACGGTTCACTATATAATACAATATTAGGAACACGGTTCATTATAAATACAATATTAGGAACACGGTTCACTATAAATACAATATTAGGAACACAGTTCATTATAAATACAATATTAGGAACACGGTTCATTATAAAATACAATATTAGGAACATGGTTCACTATAAATACAATATTAGGAACATGGTTCATTCATTATAAAATACAATATTAGGAACACGGATCATTATAAATACAATATTAGGAACACGGTTCACTATAAAATACAATATTAGGAACACGGTTCACTATAAAATACAATATTAGGAAAGATGGTTCATTCATTATAAAATACAATATTAGGAACACGGATCATTATAAATACAATATTAGGAACACGGTTCACTATAAATACAATATAGGAACACGGTTCACTATAAATACAATATTAGGAACAGGGTTCACTATAAATACAATATTAGGAACACGGTTCATTCATTATAAAATACAATATTAGGAACACGGATCATTATAAAATACAATATTAGGAACACGGTTCAGTATAAAATACAATATTAGGAACACGGTTCAGTATAAATACAATATTAGGAACACGGTTCACTATAAATACAATATTAGGAACACGGTTCACTATAAATACAATATTAGGAACACGGTTCACTATAAATACAATATTAGGAACACGGTTCACTAAAAAATACAGTATTAGGAACACGGTTCATTATAAAATACAATATTAGGAACACGGTTCACTATAAATACAATATTAGGAACACGGTTCACTATAAAATACATTAGGAACACGGTTCACTATAAATACAATATTAGGAACACGGTTCACTAAAAAATACAATATTAGGAACACGGTTCATTATAAAATACAATATTAGGAACACGGTTCACTATAAATACAATATTAGGAACACGGTTCACTATAAATACAATATTAGGAACACGGTTCACTAAAAAATACATTAGGAACACGGTTCATTATAAAATACAATATTAGGAACACGGTTCACTATAAAAAACAATATTAGGAACACGGTTCACTATAAATACAATATTAGGAACACGGTTCACTATAAAAACAATATTAGGAACACGGTTCACTATAAAATACAATATTAGGAACATGGTTCACTATAAAATACAATATAAGGAACACGGTTCACTATAAAATACAATATTAGGAACACGGTTCACTATAAATACAATATTAGGAACACGGTTCACTATAAAAACAATATTAGGAACACGGTTCACTATCAAATACAATATTAGGAACACGGTTCACTAGAAATACAATATTAGGAACACGGTTCACTATAAAAACAATATTAGGAACACGGTTCACTATAAAATACAATATTAGGAACATGGTTCAGTATAAAATACAATATTAGGAACACGGTTCACTATAAAATACAATATTAGGAACACGGTTCACTATAAATACAATATTAGGAACACGGTTCACTAAAAAATACAATATTAGGAACACGGTTCACTATAAAAACAATATTAGGAACACGGTTCACTATAAAATACAATATTAGGAACAAGGTTCACTATAAAATACAATATAAGGAACACGGTTCACTATAAAATACAATATTAGGAACACGGTTCACTATAAATACAATATTAGGAACACAGGTCATTATAAATACAATATTAGGAACACGGTTCATTATAAAATACAATATTAGGAACATGGTTCACTATAAATACAATATTAGGAACATGGTTCATTCATTATAAAATACAATATTAGGAACACGGATCATTATAAATACAATATTAGGAACACGGTTCACTAAAAAATACAATATTAGGAACACGGTTCACTATAAAAACAATATTAGGAACACGGTTCACTATAAAATACAATATTAGGAACAAGGTTCACTATAAAATACAATATAAGGAACACGGTTCACTATAAAATACAATATTAGGAACACGGTTCACTATAAATACAATATTAGGAACACAGGTCATTATAAATACAATATTAGGAACAGGGTTCACTATAAATACAATATTAGGAACACGGTTCATTCATTATAAAATACAATATTAGGAACACGGATCATTATAAAATACAATATTAGGAACACGGTTCAGTATAAAATACAATATTAGGAACACGGTTCAGTATAAATACAATATTAGGAACACGGTTCACTATAAATACAATATTAGGAACACGGTTCACTATAAATACAATATTAGGAACACGGTTCACTATAAATACAATATTAGGAACACGGTTCACTAAAAAATACAGTATTAGGAACACGGTTCATTATAAAATACAATATTAGGAACACGGTTCACTATAAATACAATATTAGGAACACGGTTCACTATAAAATACATTAGGAACACGGTTCACTATAAATACAATATTAGGAACACGGTTCACTAAAAAATACAATATTAGGAACACGGTTCATTATAAAATACAATATTAGGAACACGGTTCACTATAAATACAATATTAGGAACACGGTTCACTATAAATACAATATTAGGAACACGGTTCACTAAAAAATACATTAGGAACACGGTTCATTATAAAATACAATATTAGGAACACGGTTCACTATAAAAAACAATATTAGGAACACGGTTCACTATAAATACAATATTAGGAACACGGTTCACTATAAAAACAATATTAGGAACACGGTTCACTATAAAATACAATATTAGGAACATGGTTCACTATAAAATACAATATAAGGAACACGGTTCACTATAAAATACAATATTAGGAACACGGTTCACTATAAATACAATATTAGGAACACGGTTCACTATAAAAACAATATTAGGAACACGGTTCACTATCAAATACAATATTAGGAACACGGTTCACTAGAAATACAATATTAGGAACACGGTTCACTATAAAAACAATATTAGGAACACGGTTCACTATAAAATACAATATTAGGAACATGGTTCAGTATAAAATACAATATTAGGAACACGGTTCACTATAAAATACAATATTAGGAACACGGTTCACTATAAATACAATATTAGGAACACGGTTCACTAAAAAATACAATATTAGGAACACGGTTCACTATAAAAACAATATTAGGAACACGGTTCACTATAAAATACAATATTAGGAACAAGGTTCACTATAAAATACAATATAAGGAACACGGTTCACTATAAAATACAATATTAGGAACACGGTTCACTATAAATACAATATTAGGAACACAGGTCATTATAAATACAATATTAGGAACACGGTTCATTATAAAATACAATATTAGGAACATGGTTCACTATAAATACAATATTAGGAACATGGTTCATTCATTATAAAATACAATATTAGGAACACGGATCATTATAAATACAATATTAGGAACACGGTTCACTAAAAAATACAATATTAGGAACACGGTTCACTATAAAAACAATATTAGGAACACGGTTCACTATAAAATACAATATTAGGAACAAGGTTCACTATAAAATACAATATAAGGAACACGGTTCACTATAAAATACAATATTAGGAACACGGTTCACTATAAATACAATATTAGGAACACAGGTCATTATAAATACAATATTAGGAACACGGTTCATTATAAAATACAATATTAGGAACATGGTTCACTATAAATACAATATTAGGAACATGGTTCATTCATTATAAAATACAATATTAGGAACACGGATCATTATAAATACAATATTAGGAACACGGTTCACTATAAAATACAATATTAGGAACACGGTTCACTATAAAATACAATATTAGGAACATGGTTCATTCATTATAAAATACAATATTAGGAACACGGATCATTATAAATACAATATTAGGAACACGGTTCACTATAAATACAATATAGGAACACGGTTCACTATAAATACAATATTAGGAACAGGCTTCACTATAAATACAATATTAGGAACACGGTTCATTCATTATAAAATACAATATTAGGAACACGGATCATTATAAAATACAATATTAGGAACACGGTTCAGTATAAAATACAATATTAGGAACACGGTTCAATATAAATACAATATTAGGAACATGGTTCACTATAAATACAATATTAGGAACACGGTTCACTATAAATACAATATTAGGAACACGGTTCACTATAAATACAATATTAGGAACACGGTTCACTAAAAAATACAGTATTAGGAACACGGTTCATTATAAAATACAATATTAGGAACACGGTTCACTATAAATACAATATTAGGAACACGGTTCACTATAAAATACATTAGGAACACGGTTCACTATAAATACAATATTAGGAACACGGTTCACTAAAAAATACAATATTAGGAACACGGTTCATTATAAAATACAATATTAGGAACACGGTTCACTATAAATACAATATTAGGAACACGGTTCACTATAAATACAATATTAGGAACACGGTTCACTAAAAAATACATTAGGAACACGGTTCATTATAAAATACAATATTAGGAACACGGTTCACTATAAAATACAATATTAGGAACACGGTTCACTATAAATACAATATTAGGAACACGGTTCACTATAAAAACAATATTAGGAACACGGTTCACTATAAAATACAATATTAGGAACAAGGTTCACTATAAAATACAATATAAGGAACACGGTTCACTATAAAATACAATATTAGGAACACGGTTCACTATAAATACAATATTAGGAACACGGTTCACTATAAAAAAAATATTAGGAACACGGTTCACTATAAAATACAATATTAGGAACACGGTTCACTATAAATACAATATTAGGAACACGGTTCACTATAAAAACAATATTAGGAACACGGTTCACTATAAAATACAATATAAGGAACACGGTTCACTATAAAATACAATATTAGGAACACGGTTCACTATAAATACAATATTAGGAACACGGTTCACTATAAAAAAAATATTAGGAACACGGTTCACTATAAAATACAATATTAGGAACACGGTTCACTATAAATACAATATTAGGAACACGGTTCACTATAAAAACAATATTAGGAACACGGTTCACTATAAAATACAATATTAGGAACACGGTTCACTATAAATACAATATTAGGAACAGGGTTCACTATAAAATACAATATTAGGAACACGGTTCATTCATTATAAAATACAATATTAGGAACACGGTTCACTAAAAAATACAATATTAGGAACATGGTTCACTATAAAATACAATATTAGGAACACGGTTCACTATAAAATACAATATTAGGAACATGGTTCACTATAAAATACAATATAAGGAACACGGTTCACTATAAAATACAATATTAGGAACACGGTTCACTATAAATACAATATTAGGAACACGGTTCACTATAAATACAATATTAGGAACACGGTTCACTATAAAAACAATATTAGGAACACGGTTTACTATAAAATACAATATTAGGAACACGGTTCACTATAAATACAATATTAGGAACACGGTTCACTATAAAAAAAATATTAGGAACACAGTTCACTATAAAATACAATATTAGGAACATGGTTCAGTATAAAATACAATATTAGGAACACGGTTCACTATAAAATACAATATTAGGAACACGGTTCACTATAAATGCAATATTAGGAACACGGTTCACTAAAAAATACAATATTAGGAACATGGTTCACTATAAAATACAATATTAGGAACACGGTTCACTATAAAATACAATATTAGGAACACGGTTCACTATAAATACAATATTAGGAACACGGTTCACTAAAAAATACAATATTAGGAACATGGTTCACTATAAAATACAATATTAGGAACACGGTTCACTATAAAATACAATATTAGGAACACGGTTCACTATAAATACAATATTAGGAACACGGTTCACTATAAAATACAATATTAGGAACACGGTTCACTATAAATACAATATTAGGAACACGGTTCACTATAAAATACAATATTAGGAACACGGTTCACTATAAAATACAATATTAGGAACACGGTTCACTATAAAATACAATATTAGGAACACGGTTCACTATAAATACAATATTAGGAACACGGTTCACTATAAATACAATATTAGGAACAGGGTTCACTATAAAATACAATATTAGGAACACGGTTCATTCATTATAAAATACAATATTAGGAACACGGTTCACTAAAAAATACAATATTAGGAACATGGTTCACTATAAAATACAATATTAGGAACACGGTTCACTATAAATACAATATTAGGAACACGGTTCACTATAAAAACAATATTAGGAACACGGTTCACTATAAAATACAATATTAGGAACACGGTTCACTATAAATACAATATTAGGAACAGGGTTCACTATAAAATACAATATTAGGAACACGGTTCATTCATTATAAAATACAATATTAGGAACACGGTTCACTAAAAAATACAATATTAGGAACATGGTTCACTATAAAATACAATATTAGGAACACGGTTCACTATAAAATACAATATTAGGAACATGGTTCACTATAAAATACAATATAAGGAACACGGTTCACTATAAAATACAATATTAGGAACACGGTTCACTATAAATACAATATTAGGAACACGGTTCACTATAAATACAATATTAGGAACACGGTTCACTATAAAAACAATATTAGGAACACGGTTTACTATAAAATACAATATTAGGAACACGGTTCACTATAAATACAATATTAGGAACACGGTTCACTATAAAAAAATATTAGGAACACAGTTCACTATAAAATACAATATTAGGAACATGGTTCAGTATAAAATACAATATTAGGAACACGGTTCACTATAAAATACAATATTAGGAACACGGTTCACTATAAATGCAATATTAGGAACACGGTTCACTAAAAAATACAATATTAGGAACATGGTTCACTATAAAATACAATATTAGGAACACGGTTCACTATAAAATACAATATTAGGAACACGGTTCACTATAAATACAATATTAGGAACACGGTTCACTAAAAAATACAATATTAGGAACATGGTTCACTATAAAATACAATATTAGGAACACGGTTCACTATAAAATACAATATTAGGAACACGGTTCACTATAAATACAATATTAGGAACACGGTTCACTATAAAATACAATATTAGGAACACGGTTCACTATAAATACAATATTAGGAACACGGTTCACTATAAAATACAATATTAGGAACACGGTTCACTATAAAATACAATATTAGGAACACGGTTCACTATAAAATACAATATTAGGAACACGGTTCACTATAAATACAATATTAGGAACACGGTTCACTATAAATACAATATTAGGAACACGGTTCACTATAAAATACAATATTAGGAACACGGTTCACTATAAATACAATATTAGGAACACGGTTCACTATAAAATACAATATTAGGAACACGGTTCAGTATAAATACAATATTAGGAACACGGTTCACTATAAAATACAATATTAGGAACACGGTTCATTATAAATACAATATTAGGAACACGGTTCACTATAAATACAATATTAGGAACACGGTTCAGTATAAAACACAATATTAGGAACACGGTTCACTATAAAATACAATATTAGGAACACGGTTCACTATAAAATACAATATTAGGAACATGGTTCATTCATTATAAAATACAATATTAGGAACACGGATCATTATAAATACAATATTAGGAACACGGTTCACTATAAAAACAATATTAGGAACACGGTTCACTATAAATACAATATTAGGAACTGGGTTCACTATAAATACAATATTAGGAACACGGTTCATTCATTATAAAATACAATATTAGGAACACGGTCATTATAAATACAATATTAGGAACACGGTTCATTATAAAATACAATATTAGGAACACGGTTCATTATAAAATACAATATTAGGAACACGGTTCATTATAAATACAATATTAGGAACACGGTTCACTATAAAATACAATATTAGGAACACGGTTCATTATAAATACAATATTAGGAACACGGTTCATTCATTATAAAATACAATATTAGGAACACGGATCATTATAAATACAATATTAGGAACACGGTTCACTATATAATACAATATTAGGAACACGGTTCATTATAAATACAATATTAGGAACACGGTTCACTATAAATACAATATTAGGAACACAGTTCATTATAAATACAATATTAGGAACACGGTTCATTATAAAATACAATATTAGGAACATGGTTCACTATAAATACAATATTAGGAACATGGTTCACTATATAATACAATATTAGGAACACGGTTCATTATAAATACAATATTAGGAACACGGTTCACTATAAATACAATATTAGGAACACAGTTCATTATAAATACAATATTAGGAACACGGTTCATTATAAAATACAATATTAGGAACATGGTTCACTATAAATACAATATTAGGAACATGGTTCATTCATTATAAAATACAATATTAGGAACACGGATCATTATAAATACAATATTAGGAACACGGTTCACTATAAAATACAATATTAGGAACACGGTTCACTATAAAATACAATATTAGGAACACGGTTCACTATAAAATACAATATTAGGAACATGGTTCATTCATTATAAAACACAATATTAGGAACACGGTTCACTATAAAATACAATATTAGGAACACGGTTCACTATAAAATACAATATTAGGAACACGGTTCACTAAAAAATACAATATTAGGAACACAATTCATTATAAAATACAATATTAGGAACACGGTTCACTATAAATACAATATTAGGAACACGGTTCACTATAAATACAATATTAGGAACACGGTTCATTAAAAAATACATTAGGAACACAGTTCATTATAAAATACAATATTAGGACCACGGTTCTCTATAAAATACAATATTAGGAACACGGTTCACTATAAATACAATATTAGGAACACGGTTCACTATAAAAACAATATTAGGAACACGGTTCACTATAAAATACAATATTAGGAACATGGTTCACTATAAAATACAATATAAGGAACACGGTTCACTATAAAATACAATATTAGGAACACGGTTCACTATAAATACAATATTAGGAACACGGTTCACTATAAATACAATATTAGGAACACGGTTCACTATAAATACAATATTAGGAACACGGTTCACTATAAAAACAATATTAGGAACACGGTTCACTATAAATACAATATTAGGAACACGGTTCACTATAAAAAAAATATTAGGAACACAGTTCACTATAAAATACAATATTAGGAACATGGTTCAGTATAAAATACAATATTAGGAACACGGTTCACTATAAAATACAATATTAGGAACACGGTTCACTATAAATGCAATATTAGGAACACGGTTCACTAAAAAATACAATATTAGGAACAGGGTTCACTATAAAATACAATATTAGGAACACGGTTCACTATAAAATACAATATTAGGAACACGGTTCACTATAAATACAATATTAGGAACACGGTTCACTATAAAATACAATATTAGGAACACGGTTCACTATAAATACAATATTAGGAACACGGTTCACTATAAAATACAATATTAGGAACACGGTTCACTATAAAATACAATATTAGGAACACGGTTCACTATAAAATACAATATTAGGAACACGGTTCACTATAAATACAATATTAGGAACACGGTTCACTATAAATACAATATTAGGAACACGGTTCACTATAAAATACAATATTAGGAACACGGTTCACTATAAATACAATATTAGGAACACGGTTCACTATAAAATACAATATTAGGAACACGGTTCAGTATAAATACAATATTAGGAACACGGTTCACTATAAAATACAATATTAGGAACACGGTTCATTATAAATACAATATTAGGAACACGGTTCACTATAAATACAATATTAGGAACACGGTTCAGTATAAAACACAATATTAGGAACACGGTTCACTATAAAATACAATATTAGGAACACGGTTCACTATAAATACAATATTAGGAACACGGTTCACTATAAATGCAATATTAGGAACACGGTTCACTAAAAAATACAATATTAGGAACATGGTTCACTATAAAATACAATATTAGGAACACGGTTCACTATAAAATACAATATTAGGAACACGGTTCACTATAAATACAATATTAGGAACACGGTTCACTATAAATACAATATTAGGAACACGGTTCACTATAAAATACAATATTAGGAACACGGTTCATTATAAATACAATATTAGGAACACGGTTCACTATAAAATGCAATATTAGGAACACGGTTCATTATAAATACAATATTAGGAACACGGTTCATTCATTATAAAATACAATATTAGGAACACGGATCATTATAAAAACAATATTAGGAACACGGTTCACTATATAATACAATATTAGGAACACGGTTCATTATAAATACAATATTAGGAACACGGTTCACTATAAATACAATATTAGGAACACAGTTCATTATAAATACAATATTAGGAACACGGTTCATTATAAAATACAATATTAGGAACATGGTTCACTATAAATACAATATTAGGAACATGGTTCACTATATAATACAATATTAGGAACACGGTTCATTATAAATACAATATTAGGAACACGGTTCACTATAAATACAATATTAGGAACACAGTTCATTATAAATACAATATTAGGAACACGGTTCATTATAAAATACAATATTAGGAACATGGTTCACTATAAATACAATATTAGGAACATGGTTCATTCATTATAAAATACAATATTAGGAACACGGATCATTATAAATACAATATTAGGAACACGGTTCACTATAAAATACAATATTAGGAACACGGTTCACTATAAAATACAATATTAGGAACATGGTTCATTCATTATAAAATACAATATTAGGAACACGGATCATTATAAATACAATATTAGGAACACGGTTCACTATAAATACAATATAGGAACACGGTTCACTATAAATACAATATTAGGAACAGGGTTCACTATAAATACAATATTAGGAACACGGTTCATTCATTATAAAATACAATATTAGGAACACGGTTCACTAAAAAATACAATATTAGGAACATGGTTCACTATAAAATACAATATTAGGAACACGGTTCACTATAAATACAATATTAGGAACACGGTTCACTATAAAATACATTAGGAACACGGTTCACTATAAATACAATATTAGGAACACGGTTCACTAAAAAATACAATATTAGGAACACAATTCATTATAAAATACAATATTAGGAACACGGTTCACTATAAATACAATATTAGGAACACGGTTCACTATAAATACAATATTAGGAACACGGTTCATTAAAAAATACATTAGGAACACAGTTCATTATAAAATACAATATTAGGACCACGGTTCTCTATAAAATACAATATTAGGAACACGGTTCACTATAAATACAATATTAGGAACACGGTTCACTATAAAAACAATATTAGGAACACGGTTCACTATAAAATACAATATTAGGAACATGGTTCACTATAAAATACAATATAAGGAACACGGTTCACTATAAAATACAATATTAGGAACACGGTTCACTATAAATACAATATTAGGAACACGGTTCACTATAAATACAATATTAGGAACACGGTTCACTATAAAAAAATATTAGGAACACAGTTCACTATAAAATACAATATTAGGAACATGGTTCAGTATAAAATACAATATTAGGAACACGGTTCACTATAAAATACAATATTAGGAACACGGTTCACTATAAATGCAATATTAGGAACACGGTTCACTAAAAAATACAATATTAGGAACATGGTTCACTATAAAATACAATATTAGGAACACGGTTCACTATAAAGTACAATATTAGGAACACGGTTCACTATAAAATTTTATTATATATGAAGCTGGGTCACATCCAACTGAGACTAGAACCAAGATACTTATTGGGCAGCTGTGGTCATTTTAGACACGACTGATAAGGAAACTGCTGTTTAACACAGATTAACATGGAACCTCTTCATGTTTCCATGAAATCACATTGGAATCTACCAATCCCAGCCTTCACACAGCGGTCTGTCACACAGAATGTATGTGTGTGTGTGTGAGAGAGAGAGGGAGAGGTTGTCACTGGATGTGGTTTTAAGTGGGGGGTCGCTACAACACCACGCCGACCCCAGCAGTAGGCAGAGAAGGACCCAAACCACCACGGCGCCCCACGGACCCACAGAGTGTGAAGGGCCCAAGGTCACGTGCCCCAACGGTCATTTGTAGCACAGCGGAATACCGAGAACAATTCCGATTAAAGACCCTGTGGGGGGAATATTCCAAAGTAAACAAAGGGCCATTTTCAAATTCGATGACGTCTTCCCAGAGGGTTTTCCCAGATTTCTAGGCAATGCAAGGAAGTTTCAAATCTGCAATCAAATGGAGAACATGTAACCCAGGTTTAAAAAGTCATTTTATTTATTTATGACCAATGATCCAAACAAAGGGTGAAAGAGCGTCCCAGCAGGTAGTAGCGCAGGGCATCAACCACCCACCGGATTGCCAGACACTGCTTTTCACCGTGCTGTATTTTGCTTCCCTCTCAGAGAGTTTTCTGCTGATGTAGAGCACTGGACGGTCGAAGCATCAGTCTGCAGGATGAAAGAGAGAGAGAAGTTAGGAGTGTGTAGAAGCGATTCCCTACAGAGGGCCTGCTTCACCCTGGATCAGTGGAATTTGGTACCTCAGGCCCCAAATTCATCTCTCCCTCTAATCGCAGACACCAGAGAAACGGATTCTCTCTCTCTCCGTGCTTTTAGGAGGTTGAAGTGGTAAATTTGTGCGGCCCCTGTCAGAGTGCGCAACCTCATAGTCTACATCCCCAACTCGCCGTGTGACCACAACGGGCCCTTGCCACTTGGCGAGTAATTTAGAGCTGGAGGATGGGAGCAATACAAGCACTTTCTCCCTCTGTGAAAATTGTCTCAGCTGCACCCCTCTGTTTATACAGCCGCAGTTGACATTCCTGAGCCTGGAGCAAGTTCTCCCGTGATAACTGCCCAAGTGTGTGGAGTTTTGCTCTCAGGTCCAGGACGTACTGAATTTCATTTTTACTGGGGCTTGGACCGTCCTCCCAGCTTTCTTTAAGCAGGTCCAAAACCCCCCGCGTGGTTTTCTACCGAACAACAGTTCGAAAGGGGAAAACCCCCTGGAGGCCTGGGGAACCTCCCAAACTGCAAATAATAGAGGGTCAAGCCATTCATCCCAATTTCGTTCATCCTTGTGAATAAATTTACGGATCATGGACTTTAAACTTTATTCAGACGCTCAACAAGACCGTCGGTCTGTGGGTGATAGACGCTGGTCTGAATAGATTTAATGCCCAATAACCCATAAAGTTCCCTCATTGTGCAAGACATGAATGAGGTGCCCTGGTCGATCAGAAGCTCTTTCGGGATTCCGTCCCGGGAGATGACCTGAAACAGTGCCTGCGCAACGTCTTTGCAGAAATGCTACGTAGCAGCACTGCCTCGGGATATCGCATTGTATAATCCACTAGAACTAACACAAAGCGATATCCACATGCACTCCGGTGAAATGGCCGGATGGGGTCCATACCAATGCGCTCGAACGGAACCTCCATTAAAGGTAACAGGCGCAAAGGCACTTTTGGAATGGCCGGTTGATTTACCAGCTGACATTCGGGACAGGAGGTGCACCGTACAAATTCTCGGATAATGAAATTGGGTCATTATCCGGTTTAATGTTTTGTCATATCCCATGTGGCCAGCCATCGGGTTATGATGAAAATTAATTTTCCAACGGCTTTTTGGTACCAACAGTTGGGTGGAAAATGACCATCAATCTTTATCACTTGGTCGTAGGCAAAGCTTAGAGTATCATCACGAGAATGCGCCAGCGGAAAATCTTCCTTAGAGTGCAACTCAAGAAACCCCGGTGCCTCCTGTGGAGGCGCCGCCAGTTCCCCTTCCCCGGCCACAGCTTTGGACAACCTCGCGTCAGTACTGAGCACAGCACACACACTCCTACAGGTCATGAACGCACCCCCGCACATTGCCCCACTAGCTGATTAAACCCTGGCCAATCCATACCCAAAAGCGAATTTCATCAGGCACCACAGGATATCTGTGAACATCCCCATGCACACACCTAATATCCACCCATGATGCCTCCACCTTTGCCCCGGGGCGAACCAGGAGATGGTGTATCATAGACTGCGTGCAGCCAGAATCCACCATGGCCTGGTGTACACCTCCTATGATTCTCACCTAAATGCCGCATGTCTCTCCTGGGGCCTCATTTATAAAACCCAGCATAGATTCCATCCTAAAACATTTCGTACTCACAGATCTCAGAATGTACTTAAGCAAGAAAATATTCAGATTTATAAAACCGTGTGGTGCAGACCTGTAAGCAGTCTTCTCATCATAAATACCCACCTGTGTGAGTATGGTCTCCTCCCAGTATCATCCCACTACTCCTCCCAGTATCATCCCACTACTCCTCCCAGTATCATCCCACTACTCCTCCCAATATCGTCCCACAATCATCCATAAATGGTCGATGCTAAATGTCTCATGAATATACTGACGTTGTTAAGAAGCCTTTGTTGGACTATCAGCGATGATGATGATGATGATGAAGATGGAGATGAGTATGAAGAAGAAAGCAGAGTTAGCAGACTGGGAGTTAGAGGTTCTCATCACCGTAAAACTGTTTTATTTGGAGGGCTTAGCAGTGGAATATCAAATAAAAGGAAACAGGCTGAAGGTATTGGGTAATACTGTAGACTGACATGCTGTCTAGCCAATCAGAGAGCTAGAATTAGCAGCTACGGTGTCACCGTTTGAGTGATCAACAAGGTTGGTTGAGATTCTCTGGTGTTACTTGCTCAGAGCTCATGTTGATGTTGTGCAGTGTGTTAATAAAACACGTTAAAGGACAAGTCAGCTGTGTCTCCAGCAGTTTGTCTGACAGAAGCATGTGGTGGATGGTGAACAGGGTTGGATCAAACAACCAACTGTTGCAGAGTCAAAAAGAAGGTCAAAAACACACAGCTGAAAAAGATAGATGGAATGGTTCCTAAAATTCAGAACATGTTTTTATCAACCAAATATTGTCCATATTTGTTGGTTTTTAGCCTTTAAAAACAACATTTTGACTGCAGTCAGAAACTGTTTGACACACAGAGGAAAAGTCTCACCTCCTGACTGATACACAATGCTGACATTCAATTAAAGATGGAACAAATAATTCAACCATATCTGCATCAAACAATATAATGACATTACATTACATTTACATGTTATAACACATAAATATAGACTATATCCACCATCAGAGGCAGGCCTATACATTATGAAATATATATGTGCTGATGTGTGTTTTACATTCATCTGTGTTTTTACTTCTGACTGAACTTTATTTAGTGATAAAACCATCAAGTGTCTCTGATTCTGACTCTACAGCAGGATGAAAGTTTACGAATCTGAACCTTTTTCTGCATAGAATTCTCTATAAATACCAACGTTTGTGGTGAAAGATGTTTACACACATTTCACCCCCATGTAAGACCTTTAGAAATGAGGCCCCAGGACTAGGGGAGCGTGTTTTGGTTGGCCGGTGACCCAGATCACCTGACCGATCTCCATCAGCGGATACTCTCAGCGAAAGTGTCAAAGCCGCCCAAACCTCCAGCACTCCTGCCCTGACGTTTGAGGAGCCCCCTGCGGGTTGGTAGTGGGGCTCCTGGACCCCGAGGAGGGAGAAGCACAGAGGGATGGGCCTGGGAAGAGGAGTCGTCTTAGACCCCATGCGGTCTAAGACGACCCTCCTAACGTCTGTGAAGCTTCCCCTCGCTCCCGGCGGCAGGCCGAGCGCAGCTGTTTGAGCCTCCCCCAACAGCAGAGGCAGCAGGAGCACACCCCACTCACGCTGTTGCCTCGAACATGTCCAGGAAGGTCTGTGGGTCCTCTTCACTGGACATCTTGTGGAGACTGACAGTCGACAGCGGGGGAAGTGACGCAGACACCGACTGGGGCAGCACAGTTTCCATCATATGCGTCTGTCTCTCCATGTGTGCCTGCAGAAGCCCCATGTCTCTGCGATTGCACTCGGCCTGTTCTCTGTGCATGACCGCAATCAGCGTGGAGGTGAACGCCACCACCGTTGGGCGCCAGTGTAACAGTTCTCGTTACCACAGTGGGTTCACTCAGTGAAGCACAGATGATGACGTTTCGTAACAGGCTTTATTTTTCTCAAAACAAGCCTCTTCTAACACAAATAACACTAAAGCTTTTCAGCTTTAACATAGACCCCATGTCTCCAGTCTCTCCCAGACTCCCGTTCCCAGCCTTTTTCTCAGGTCCAGCATGCTATCAGAGAGCCATTAGCCCAAACACAAAACACTTGTCATCCTCACGTCACTATCTCACTACCCCGCTTACCTGAGCCACACCCACTCCCCTGCAGCTGAGCACAAAACCATAACCCCAACGCCACAGTCATTCTCTATAAACCTGTTTTGGAGGAATAAAACCTGAGTCCATGTACATGTTGATTGAGCAACTTTTACCGTGTGGGTTTAACATGATGACTTGTGAGAATCCAGTTGTAGATATCATTCATTAGAATTGCAACTAGTAAAAATTACATTATGCTCATGTTGACTTTGAATTATAACATGTCAAAATTGAATTACAGATATGTGTAACTGTGTTTGAATAGTAATCGATGCTAACGTTGACTAGTTGTACCTGAGTTACAGATATCTAGTAAGAAATTAATTGTTCATATCAATAAAAAATATTGTGACAAGTGAGAAAGAAAGTGTAGATATCTTTAATTAGAGTCGCTACGAGTCAAAATTGCATTACAGCTATTCTGGCTTGGATTTCTAACTAGTCAAAAATCTATCGTTGATATCTATTATATCTATTACTGCTACTGATTAAATGTTACAACAGCTTTCCATAATAAACACTGTAGTGTTCACAACCATTTATCAGTATTTAAAATACCCAGATAGATACCCAGTAGACAGCTGTACTGTTATACTGTTTTGACCATAAAGTGTTGCCGTAGTTGGCAGTAGTCTCACCAGGTTGTTAATAACGATGAAGTTAAACGTTCATTTGACTCCCAGTCAATGAAACAACTCCCCAAAAATAATGAATGATGTAGCTCGATTAACAAACTTAGATAAACTAATCGTAATCATAAACTAATGATAATTATTTCCATGCACGTTGGGCTTGACAACCAGTTCACTCCTTTTGGGATATGGTAACACAAAGACTTTCCACCATGTTGACCTGCAGAATCCATCCATCCCACAACTCTGTCTGTTAGGTGACACTTCAGAAGTTATCATAGCACACAAATATACTGACGCAAAACAAAATGCAGTGAATCAACGCATGTGCTGTGGTGATGGGGATTTGTGCTAAAGTAGACCTGTTTCATCAACCTGCCATATATTCTCCCATACAGATTCAACCTACATTTAATGTTGGGGCTAAATTTTGATCCTATGCAGGTTTACAACTGATGAGATACTGAATTTGTCAGGATCCTTATGTTTCCTGTTTTCCCCATGTTCCTGTCTGTGTGTGTCTGTGTGTCTCCAGGCCGTGGCTCACTGCTCCACTCTTCCCACCTCCTCCTCTCCTGATCACCTGCTCCTCAGCACACTCGAGCCGTGGTCCTCCACTCAGGTCGTCTGTTTATCCCAGTGGTAACACGTTTTGGCTCTGTAGTGTTTTTTCATCCTGTTCCTGATCTTATCTCCTGTGCCTCAGATCTGTGCATCTTCTCACTGGTTCTGCTGCGATCTGGAGAAGTGTTTGTGCTCCATGAGAAGATTCTCACCTGCCTGTCTGCTCTCAACCCAGTCATCCTGTCACCCTTCATTATCCTGCGTAATCTCAATAAACTCTCAATGTTTAAAGTCCTCATCCGATTCTGTGTTTCTGTGTTTTGTGTCCTTTATTCTGAAAACAAAGTTTTACACTTCACCACATGCAGAACGCGTTCCCTGGTATCTCCTCCTCAAGGAACAGTCTGTCATACATTCTCCATGACCTATGACTTCTGTGTGGTACAACACTTTAATAATCCAGAATAATTTAGGAAAACCATTAAGTCTGACAGATGTATTTTATAAGAGAATAGGATTGAGTTGTATTATGATGCTCAGGTTTTTAAATAAGAAATATCAGTATGAAATGTGAACTGTGCCTTTATTGTTGGCTGACACCATCTTATTTTCTGTGTGGAACACCTTTGCTGTATTTGAGACATTCTAATAACATTTTGATTAAAGTTCTGACCTTGACATGGATTTTTCTTTGTTAGCCTCTAATCATTTAAATCAGGATTTCATATCAGAAGACAGAGCCTCCACCCAGCAATCAGCAGCTCTGTGCTCAGTGAATGGGGAATCATTATGTCAGACATCAGTGTGATATTCACAGATGAAAGAGCACAGAATGACTTCATCAGCTAATCAGACCACATTATTGAACTGGGTTATTATTAAATGTTTTACAGTTTTTTCGCTTTGACCTGGCAGCTGACATGAGATACGACATGAATCCATACATGGAGCACACACGATGGACACTCACACCACAAACATATCTGCACAAACACACACACCTGCAGCATAACGAGGTCAACCAGTAGAAGTTATCAAACCCAAATCTGTTTGTACTGAAGTAATGGAAAATAAAGAAACAGACTGTTTCAAAACAACAGAAGCTCATTGTGACCGCTTTCATCCAGAAGCTACTCCTTCAGGCCTGCAGGCAGGGATTACCACTGATTTTAATACATGACTTTAATTTGGGCCACACACACGAACACGAACACAACAAGCTTCCTGTGTGGGGTGGCTGGGCTCGGGTCAGGTGGGAGGGTCAGAGTAGAGTCACTGCTCCATCCAAAGCATTATGTGAATAAACTGACCACATATTTGGCCTCTAAATGTTTACTTTCTTGTACATTTATAAATATGCCACCTTACAAACTTAATAAAGTTACACTGCAAGTTACACTGTCATTTCAGCCAGATGTTTCATTTGTGTACCCCCCCCCCCCCCCTTTTAATGCTGTGAAGTGATTGGCTGAGTTGGTTTTTGACTGACAGAGGCAGAACCTATCGTCTACATTGACTCACAGCGCCACCTGCTGCTGTGGAGGACTCGGGAAATTAGTGACAACATTCAGAAATCAAAAGTCACATATTTGTTTTTCTATGTAGGAAATATTGTTGTGTTGTTATACTTTCTGTACGTCTCTGAAGATGGTGTATTAGTAATAGTAATATATGTCGTTATTTGTCATGTTTTGAATTTGTGAAGCAAAATGCATTTTGTTAATGGTAGTTTAAATTTGAAGACACTGTTAGAGAATCGTGTCACGGCTCCTTCTGCTGTTATCCTTTGTAAAGTTCCTGTGTTTTCCTCTCTCCTGTGGCCCCTCCCCTCTCTCCTCTCAGTGGCTGTGTTTGTGTTGAGGCGTTACCACCACCCACCTGTCTTCAATCATCCCATCTGCTGCTACATATCAGCTCTGGCTTCCAGATTATTCAACAACCCATGTGGTAGTTATTCGGCCGATTAGATCTCTGGTGAATTAATACTTTTTCTAGTGTTTTTCACGTCAACAGATGAAAACGATTTTTCCCTGTGCCTTCTCCCTCTTCTGCCTTCGCTGCCCCAGCTCTGCCTTATCCAGACAGAACCGTGAGCCGTGTGTGTTCCAGGCCTGGCTCTGAAGGAACAAACCTCATCAATGAGGGACAAAGAAGATTCATAGACAAAGCTAACTTAGCGTGCTAGCACTAGCTAGTTATCTTCAACGCAAAACGTTAATCTCAATTTAGTGAACTCAACTCCCTGCAGGACTCACACAGCATGAGTCAGACATTACTTAGAACTAGATACGACAGTTTGATCACATTTGAACCACACATAATTATCAGAGTGCTGTAAATTAGTGCTGATCTCCAGTAAGGTTCGAGAAGACTTGGACCAGAACACACACATACCGACGTCATCGCACTGCACATCTTCATGCATACACACACAAAACTCAAAAGCACACACACAGGCAGGAGAACAGGAACTAAAATAAAACAGGAACGTATTTCATCTTGTGACATAAAGCGTTGGTGGTGGACGCAGCATAAGCCCTGCTTCCTCTCTCAGCCTGTCTGGGCCCATACAGATCATTCTGAACTAATAATGACTGAATTATTATTTGACCTGTTCCTGTAAGTTACTGCTTGTTAATGCTGTGGACAGACATGTTGGTGTGTTCTCTCCTCTGTCCAGGCTCTGCTGTTCCCTCTCGTCCCGTATGGTGAGAAGAGAACTGCACCTGAATCCACTCTCTAACCAAGACCTGGACCTTTAAAACTCTGAGAGCCAGCAGTCGACCAGATGGCAGCACCTGAGTGTCTGTTGGTTGATCAGATCATGATTCCTTTTCATGTTCATTTTTTGTTCACCTGTTCTGGAAACTTCTGTTGGGCAGTTGATTTTGTTCATATGTAAATTAAATCTTTTTTTTTCATACATCTGTTTCCTTCCTCTTTCATCCTGATTTAGTTTCTTGAGAATTAATAGTTTAAAGAAAGTTTTCAGTCAAGTGTTACACATGACAGCCGACAAAGCCAGGATGTTCTCTATTTTGTCTTAAGAGCTCTTTTTTATTTTTAATAAGAGGTACAACAGCATATTTGGCGATTATAGGATAAAAAAAATGAATTATGGAGATAGTCTCCTATCTCCTTAAATGCAAAATTTCCAAGATTGGTACATTTTCCAGGAACAACTCTGGTCTGACATTACAATCAGAAATGTATGAGAAAAAACTTTTTGTCACCATTTAATGCCATCAGTGGATGAAATAATCAGGTTATACTTTACAATTGGATTTAGTAATAAGACTGAAGTTTTGATTTTAGCCCACAATCACATGTTATCATAAGAACCCTGACTTTAAAGCGACACTGCAGCGATCTTTTTCTTTTTTGTCAGATTAATACCTCATAAAATAATCTAAATATGTTAAAATGATAATTGAATTATAGGCTGCATCTCAGAAACAGACCCTTTCTTAGATTTCCTCCCTAAAGCAGCTCGGCTGACCAGCGCACATTACCATGACAGCATACACCAGGTGAAACGTATCTACCTGTCATAGGTTAATCAGGAAGTTACCCTGATGGCTCAAAGTTACTCCTGATGTCTAGTTACCCCACCCTGGTATAGAGCCTTCTTTCATGGATGTAACACTGGTGAAGACATCCATCATTTCCAGGTTTTGTCGCTCAGAGCTTCATCAAACCAACGTTTACAGTAAAGCAGCTGTAGGAAATATTATGTATATTTATATAATAGCACATGAGCATACTGATCAGAATAGTTTGAAATATAGTATGATGTCTTCAAGTGAGTCAGACCTCCACAGGCTCCACTGTGGTTTTTGTAAACCGGCACACCTCCAACACATTATGGAAGTAAACACCAGCTTTCACCTTTCCATGCTGGGTCATGAAAAACCATTTGCACTGTTTCTGCATGGCTCCGGTGCTCGGAGCAGCTTGGGGCTCAGCTCGGCGTCACCTCTTTGTTTCAGACGACCTGCAGTGATGTTCATGAATCACACACTCATTCACAGAGATCACATTACAGCTGAACACCTCCTCCACCACATAAACAGGTGTGTTACTGTGTGAAAGCTTTTTTTCTGATGTGAATCACACACAAACACACTTCCTGGTAATGACAGTTTCTTTCATGGGTCAAACTGGTGAGGAAAGGTGTCGATTAACCCGTCACTCCCTAACCTGACCCTGCCCTGTCTTCAAGGTTTCCAGTTCTTCCAGCAAAATGCAGAGTAAGAAAAAAACAAACATCAAGGAAAAAGAAAATCTACATTCCACGTCCTGGACCCGGTCTTCCATAGAGCCTCTGCTGCCTCCTCCTCCACCACCACCAGAACTACAGCCTCTCACTAGAGCCAACCGGTCACACCATCAGTGAGTATCTGGGTTCCTTTATTGACTCATGAACACAGACTACCACCACCTGCTGGTATGAATATTTATTTTCTCTCCTCCCATGCAGGCACAGAACGCATGTGCTGGTTGACATGTTGAAGTGAAACGGGTGATGTCACAGCTGACATGTGGCGACACACGAGTCGGTCTTTAAGTCGGCGTAAGGCTCACAAAGAGCCTCATCAACAATGTGTTGCATGTGCACATATACAGACACACACAGTTTAGTTCAGGGGTCACCAAATGGTTGTCGTAAGGCTAGATATGTCACAAAACTTGACAAAGGCCGGAATGACTTATGTATATACTTCTATATAATACTATATATATATAAGTATATATATATATACTCATATACTTATACATATTACTTATATAGTGAATTAGTTGGTGATTAATTAAAGTGCTTATACATGGGATAATCTCAGTTCTGTCAGAAGTCTGTCGGCCGACAGTCACATTGTCTGTGGATGGCTGGAAGACATTGGTTGCAAACAGCGAGACGGACATTATCTCATGTCTGCTGTGTAGGTAGTCATATCTAGTCTAGTAATGGACTCAGATCTTTAGCTTACACATGTAGCTCCTGTTTATTTACAAACACATGCAAAGTGAATATATGCTATTTGTGTTTGAAAAGTGAAGTCATAGCTTTGTTTATCAGGAAATATCGAGACTTGTCCTCTGAGCAAAAAGATATATTAGATGTACAAGATTTAAAAATAAATTATGTGTATACGCTAAGTCGTAAAAAAATATTAACCCCAAACCTGTGACCAAATGTTCTGCACAAATACATGTATTTTGTGTTTGTGTGAAAGATACACGTCACAGACTACACTGTAAAAAAACTCAGTGTGAAAGTCAGCAGGTGACAGGTAAGCTTTAGACTTAGCTTTAGACTTAGCTTTAGACTTAGCTTTAGACTTAGCTTTAGACCGCCAAACATCATGTCACCAATCATTAAAGGAAGGAGACACAGGAGGCACCAGTTTGAGTTTTTCCAGTCCGTCCGGTCTCACCTCACATGGTTTGTAGTTGCATCAGTGCCTTTGTATGGACACTGTTATTCTCCTGTTTAGCTGGCAGTGAGGAAGCTGTTTCTCTGTCCGTACCATGGCTACATCAATAGGCCTTCAAACAGGCTGTGACCCTGACAAGGTCTGGCTGACAAACATGAAAATACTTGAGCTGCTTGAAAACTGAGTCAAAAGTTAACCCACCACTCATGTCGTGCTTTAATGACGCAGCTGTTATAAGTCTCTACTGATCTAACAGGACCTGATTCTGTTGGAGTTTTCAGTAAAACCTCCGATGCAGCGTGACCCTAAATTGCCCCCAGTTATTGCGAACACAGTACCTCACAATGTTCCCATCATGAATTCCTGTTGTCTCCATTTCTTTTATGTTAGCATCTTCAGTAGAACATGTGTTTACTTGGCTTATTTGAAGTCCTCCTTCGTGCACAACCAGACCAGCTGCACTGGATCACTGGAAGATCTGTTGTGTGTTGCTGTCTCTGCTAGTGTCAAATACATAGCTAATATCTTGTGTTAGATCTGCAGACCCTGGAGGGTTAGCAACATCAAAAGAATCCTGATACAGAATTATAGATCTTGAGGATGGACTTTCATTTCACATGTTGTTTTTGATGATTTTACCATCTCTCAGGTCTTCTAGCACATTAGTGGTTGTTTGTTTGTGAGGTTTTGCTTGTAGATATTGTTCTTGAACTGATGTCTAATTATTGCCTTCAATGTTTCTTTAATTGACAAATACAGGAAAAATCTCTCTGTTCCACTGGCATCAGTACTCAGGTAAATCTGGGTTGGTGCAACATTAGCAAATTCAGCAGTTTTTCCAGTGTGATCAGTTCTAAAAAATCCTTTAGATTTCTTTTGAGAGATTATCTGTGAGATCCCTGATGTCATTTTCAGAAACATTTAAATTTCAGTCTTCATGTAATTTAGACTGAAGATGGGCTTTGCTGTAACTGCATCTCCTAGAACACTGTAATGAGTTTCTGAGTCACTCTGGCTGGAAGCAGCATTTTAGCTTATATTTGGAGATAAAAACAAGGCTAGACTGTTCATAAGATCATTTTAACATATTTTCTTATTATTTCTCATTCCCAGCATCCATGTCTGTTTGACACGTCTGTGTCAGTCACTGGCTGACGAGCTGGATGTGCTGCCAATGGTGGTACAAGAAGTGGAGGGAGATCTTCTTTTATGTTTCCGGCTAATGTGTGGATAAAGATGAACGGAATAGAATAGAGTTGACATCAGGGCAAGGCACTGTTTTTCTCCTCCTTACTGTGGACTGTGGGAGGTTGGACTGAGCAGGGTTTCAACTGTCTTTCAACTCAGACTTGATGATGCAGCATAAAGCCTTTGTTTTTGGGCTGTTAGCGGTTCAATTATTCATAACATAAGAAAGTAAATAAGAATGGGAAAAGGAGAGTTAAAAACAACAACAAATACTGTGAGCTATAAATTTGATGAATTATTTTTGAACCAAACACACTTCTTCAGTCTGATCCGTATTGTTGGTATCTGACTGTTCAGACTGGAGGAGGTTGACTCACTGGACCTCTGGTAAAAACCCCTGTTATGATTGTGTCAACTGTTGCTTTATGAGAATTTTTGGACGTTCAGACACACAACACTCTAGGATTCCTCGTAATCCTGTTTGTGTTCATGTGTTTTGCAATTTCTGCACATTGTTGAAGTATTTTTGTTGTTTGTTTCTTCTGATGTGAGGCAGAGTAAATAATGAGTTTAATCTCCAGCTGTTCTGTGGTTTTACTGTTAATATATAAATATAACTGTATAGGAGCCTGAAGTGAAATGGAGCCGGCAAGAGGAAAAACATGAGCGTAATGTTCCCTTACATTTAAAAATTAATATATAGAGCCATGCCTGAAGGCATCATACAGAACTATGCACTACTGGAAAGATGTGTTTACATCACCATGCTGCAGTTTGCTCACTGCAGAGTACAGACTAACAATTATTATGTCAGCTTTAATGTATGTTAATGACTCAAAACAAAGACCAAAATGTTTCTGTGTACATAGGTTTGCATCTAATCCTTTATTTACATTTGACTCACAATATGCAGAAGATGAATTATATTGCATTATTTTATAATTATGAAAAAAACTAATTTTTTTCATGAACATACAGTATGTATAGTCCATCATCAAACAAGGAGAGGATACTTAAATACTAATATGAAATGATGCTTTCCATGTATATTTCACATGAGAGATCATTTACATTTTATTTTCATTCTTTCATTCTTAATTTATTTGTTAAGTTGCATTTCTTCATCAGAATTATATTGTTTTATTTCTGTTCCAAACTAAATAATGAATAGTAGCCTGGTTATCAGCTCTGGTTTAGTGTCAAATATATAACAAATTTAAAAAAAGGATGAAGGAAGGTTGAAGGAAAAAGCCTGTTTGTGCTGATGGATACAGAAGAGATGATGCAGGGATGATGTCTGTGGTGGATCTCATCAGAGATGTGCTCAAATCAGCAACGCTGGAACACCAGAAATGAAAGTGATGACATCACCACAGTTGTTTGGTATCTGTAAAAATACAACAGAGTCTGTTACAACCTCCCATCAGCAGAGTGATCGCACAAACCATAGCATCGCCTTCACAGTCTCCATCTTCCATCTTCGTCGGGGTGCACCTCTCCAACGACCTCCGCTGGGCTCTCAACACTCCCTCCATGGTGAGGAAGGCACAACAACACCAGCCTTCCACCGCCCATCCTCACCACCTTCTACAGAGGCTCTGTTGAGAGCGTCCTGGCCGAGAAGATTATTTTATTTTATTTAACCTTTATTTAACCAGGAAAAAGTCTCATTGAGATTTAAAATCTCTTTTACAAGACAGGCAGCAGAACAAAGAGGAAGTACAACAAACAACCAGACAAATACAATTTCAGTGCCTTACAAAAATGTACAAAACATCAAAATGTTAACCAGCATTTGTCACCAGTCAACAGTCAGGGGCTACATAAGTCATAACAAAACTTATAGGGGTCTCCCTCCCCTCCATACAGGACATCTACCAGGATTGCTTATACCCAAAGCCTCCTCCATCCTTAAGGACCCCTCCCATCCCCTACAATCAGGCAAAAGGCTGAGGAACATCAGAACCTGCACAACATGGTTCTGTAGCAGCTTCTTCTCCCAAGCAGTAAGGCCCGGTTTCCACAGCAACATTTCAGCTGAAAACTGAGAAGTTTTTCCTCTGCGTTTTTAAAACCTTCTGCGTTCACACGGCATCGTTTCTGAAACGATCCCCGTACACACAGATCTGCAAACACGACTGAAAACACTGTCGTCTGTTTACCGAGGCAGTAGATGATGGTGTAACTTTTCAAAATCAACACCACAGAATAAGATCTCAGTAGTGGTTCAGCAGATCTACATTAGAGGAGCGTTAATAAACTCAACAGCTGCACAAACAGAACCAGACAGTCTGACGTTGATATTTTGTTGTTGTTCTGGTCATAGTAGGCTGTTTACTGTCTGTGTACGAGACAAAGGCTGGCAGGAACCTGACATGCAGGAAGCGGGGCTGTGACATCATTGTTTTTGGGTGAAACGGTCGTCATGTTGTTGTTTCTATTAGTGGTTTTAATCTGAATATGTTGTTCTTTGTTCTTTGTTCTGTGAAGACAAAGTCTGAGCTGCCCTGCAGTGTTAAAATGACTCAAAATGAACCCATGAAAATAGAATAAAATTATACAAACCTCTGTGTCAGAGGGTTTGTTTCCATCTGGGAAGAATCTGTATTTTTAAATCCAGTTATCATTTCGAAGGAGACGGCTGTGGTCCCATCATCTCTTCATCTGATCATATACTGACCAACAGTAGAAACGCATATTTATTTTTATGTCCTGACATCCTGTTCATATTAAATATCAAAGGTGAATTATGGTTCACATCTTTATTCACCCTTTAGCCAAACAGAAAAATCATTTTTGTGCAGATTAGTGGTTTTTGCCTTAGTGTTTACAAGTCAGAAAGTGTGGATGGTGAGACAGAGAACAACAATAGTCACTACCGTGCGTGTCTACCTCCAGCATTTATCACTACTTTACACCTCCTGAATGGATAAGATGTTATTCTGGACTTGTAGGATGACGTCATTCTTCCTGCAGAGCTGTGACAAGTTGTTCATGTGTTGCTGGAGCAGGATCTCTCTCTCTCACCTGGTGATCCTGAATGTCCCACAGATGCTCTATTGGGTTGAGATCTGGTGAATATGCTGGTCAAGGAGGGACAGTGACATTGTTCTGGTCCAGGTCTACTCCTGACAGACATGAGCCACATGTGTTCTGGCATTGTCATGCATGAAGGTGATGCCTGATTGCTGTATCCTGGGAATGACATGTGGACCTAGGACCATATGGCAGAGATGGATGGCCTTGAATGTGGACAAGTTCTGACCGTCATCCATTAGCAATGTCCCCCCCCACATCATGACAACAACACCAAACGATCCACTTCCTGGATCTATACATCAGAATAGTGGTCCCCACGGCGATGGTACAAATACCAACGACCACCAGTTGTGTACAAGTTAAATCTGGACTTGTCACTAAATGTGATCTCCGTCCACTTTGCAATGAGCCATAACATCTGTAACATCTGTGCTGCACGTGTCTGCAGAGTTCAGACCATCATCATCATCAGCATCCCAACTGCCCGTTACCGTAAGTTCTTTCAGGAATCGTGACATCATCAGTTGTTTCAGTAGGACATTAATTAGACCCAGGATGTTATTGCCTTGACCAGGTCTTTTCAATCATGCATAAAAAAATCTCACCAACATCATGGTTTACTCTGAAATGCACCAATGACTGTTATTTCTATGTTATGACTAAATGATGGTTATTCATGATTTAACATGTTTTGGTTGTGGGTACTTAAAAAAGTCTATTCAGTGAATCACATGTTAGTTTGTTCCAGTAGATTAGAGCTGTGAATAGAAATTACAGGGTTTTGAAAATTAGGCGTTTCCACTGTTGCTCAGTATATTATAAGAAATCAGAGCAGGAGGAAAACAACTATGTTGATACTATTCTCTGATCTAAAAACAAAGGAGGACAGTTGCCTCTAGTGGTAGACATTTTTTCAGGATTCCAGCAGGATGGGAGTTGAGGTCTCATCATCAGTCGAGACATCATGTGATTGGGGCGAGACAGGAATCATAATAACAGTAGGTAAGTTTTATATTTAAATATACAGATCTAATATGAATAAACACTATTTTTTCTTTTTTTAAACACAATGCTTACGTTGTCATTTTTAGGCCCAGACCTTTTTTTTTTTTTTTTTCTGTAAGGACAGTTCATGAGGTGACATGGCATTTTACCCTTTGACCTTTGATTTACATGGCTGTGCTCATCCTTAAGCTTTGCCTTATTTGCCTTACCTTATAGTTCCTCCACTTTAACTTGAAACATCACCTTTAACCATAGCACTATAACTTCACCTATTCACTAATCACCTCTAGTTGCACTTTCACAAGACTCTAGGGATCACGGACCTTGGGCCTCCAGCTATTCCTTATCTGTGCTGCGGTGTCCTCCCTTTCATGTCCTCCCTTCATTACCTCTATCTGTCTTTAGTCTTCTATGTTTGAGTTCCATTTCTCTCTCTTTCCCTCTGTGTTTATGTTTCCTCTGTCTTTGGTTAGTTCAAACCTCCTCATGTTTTCCCCTTTAAGTTTCCCCTCTTCATTTTCCCTCCACTGATTGTCTGATCATTCTCTGGTTGTCTCTGGTCGTCTCCTCCTCCCTGTTCCACCTGTTCCCCATCTCCTCTGTTACCTGTCTGTATGTAGTCTGTGTTTCGTCTGCTTTGCCACATGTCTGCTCCTCTGATCGCCTGAATTTCTCCATGGTCTTCCCTGTAAGTTATTTCATTGTGTTTTTTGTTAGTTTTTGTATCTTTTTGGATTTTGCCTGCTCTTTGGATTTTTCTTTGTGGATTATATTGTTGGCATTCTCAGTTGGACTGTTATTTTTTTCCTTATGGACTTAATTGTCTTTTTTTGTTGTGCATTGTGCCCGCTTATCCTGAGTTAGTTAGTTAAAGATATTTTCTGTTCCCTTCATTTTTTGCCTACCTTTGTTTTGTCTGCATTTGGGTCCTGTTTTGAACTCACCTCAACAATTACAATGGGGTCATAGAGGATAACTTTCTGAGGGCTGACAGGCTAGATGCAGCAGGGCTAACAAACCTGATCATAAAATGTCTTGAAAGGCTTTAATATTATACCAACTGGGTTGGTCAGGGCTGTGATGGTGCTGCTGTTATGAGTGGTAAACATTCAGGTGTGTCCAAGAAGTAGGAAAGTGTGCATTTTATGTGCATCGTCATGCTCATTGTTTGAACCTTGTGATTGTGGATAGTGTGAGGTCTCTGAGTCTGACTTAGTTTTTTTTCTCTTTTCAGAATTTCATTCTTTTATATCTGTATCACATGTCCACACCAAATGGCTTGAGATTTCAAGGGAAATTATGGTGGCCAGCATAATGAACTGCCAAAACTAAGTGACATGAGGTGGGCTTGTAGGTACACAGCCTGCAGCAACCTGTCAGGCTCCCTGCAGTACCAGGTACTGCAAGAGATTGGGCTTGAGAGTAATGGTGATCGGGCAGTAGATACTCGATGTTTACTAGAGCAGATAGACATTACTATTATTGGACTTCTGATTACTTTCAATAATATTCTGGGTCAGTCCAAGTTTTTGTTGAAATGCTGGAGTCCTCCTCATTGGACCTAGCAGCAGAAGTCAGTTTTGTGGAATCATTGCTTGACACATTTCAACTACATGTTCAACACTTTTCAAAAAGTTGGGACCTGAGCCCATAGAGTGATGTCCACTACAGACTCCTGTCTGTTTTTAATGCAGTGATGTCCACTACAGACTCCTGTCTGTTTTTAATACAGTGATGTCCACTACAGACTCCTGTCTGTTTTTAATGCAGTGATGTCCACTACAGACTCCTGTCTGTTTTTAATACAGTGATGTCCACTACAGACTCCTGTCTGTTTTTAATACAGTGATGTCCACTACAGAATCCTGTCTGTTTTTAATACAGTGATGTCCACTACAGAATCCTGTCTGTTTTTAATGCAGTGATGTCCACTACAGACTCCTGTCTGTTTTTAATACAGTGATGTCCACTACAGACTCCTGTCTGTTTTTAATACAGTGATGTCCACTACAGAATCCTGTCTGTTTTTAATGCAGTGATGTCCACTACAGACTCCTGTCTGTTTTTAATACAGTGATGTCCACTACAGACTCCTGTCTGTTTTTAATACAGTGATGTCCACTACAGACTCCTGTCTGTTTTTAATACAGTGATGTCCACTACAGAATCCTGTCTGTTTTTAATGCAGTGATGTCCACTACAGAATCCTGTCTGTTTTTCATACAGTGATGTCCACTACAGAATCCTGTCTGTTTTTAATACAGTGATGTCCACTACAGAATCCTGTCTGTTTTTAATACAGTGATGTCCACTAAAGAATCCTGTCTGTTTTTAATGTAGTGATGTCCACTACAGAATCCTGTCTGTTTTTAATGTAGTGATGTCCACTACAGAATCCTGTCTGTTTTTAATGCAGTGATGTCCACTACAGAATCCTGTCTGTTTTTCATACCGTGATGTCCACAACAGAATCCTGTCTGTTTTTAATGCAGTGATGTCCACTACAGAATCCTGTCTGTTTTTAATGTAGTGATGTCCACTACAGAATCCTGTCTGTTTTTAATGCAGTGACGTCCACTACAGAATCCTGTCTGTTTTTAATACAGTGATGTCCACTACAGAGTCCTGTCTGTTTTTAATGCAGTGATGTCCACTACAGAATCCTGTCTGTTTTTAATACAGTGATGTCCACTACAGAATCCTGTCTGTTTTTAATGCAGTGATGTCCACTACAGAATCCTGTCTGTTTTTCATACAGTGATGTCCACTACAGAATCCTGTCTGTTTTTAATGCAGTGATGTCCACTACAGAATCCTGTGTTTTTAATACAGTGATGTCCACTACAGAATCCTGTCTGTTTTTAATGCAGTGATGTCCACTACAGAATCCTGTCTGTTTTTAATGTAGTGATGTCCACTACAGAATCCTGTCTGTTTTTAATACAGTGATGTCCACTACAGAATCCTGTCTGTTTTTAATACAGTGATGTCCACTACAGAATCCTGTCTGTTTTTAATACAGTGATGTCCACTACAGAATCCTGTCTGTTTTTAATGCAGGGATGTCCACTACAGAATCCTGTGTTTTTAATACAGTGATGTCCACTACAGAATCCTGTCTGTTTTTAATGCAGTGATGTCACTACAGAATCCTGTCTGTTTTTAATACAGTGATGTTCACTACAGAATCCTGTCTGTTTTTAATGCAGTGATGTCCACTACAGAATCCTTTCTGTTTTTAATGTAGTGATGTACACTACAGAATCCTGTCTGTTTTTAACAGTGATGTCCACTACAGACTCCTGTCTGTTTTTAATGCAGTGATGTCCACTACAGAATCCTGTCTGTTTTTAACAGTGATGTCCACTACAGAATCCTGTCTGTTTTTAATGTAGTGATGTCCACTACAGAATCCTGTCTGTTTTTAATGCAGTGATGTCCACTACAGACTCCTGTCTGTTTTTAATGTAGTGATGTCCACTACAGACTCCTGTCTGTTTTTAATGCAGTGATGTCCACTACAGAATCCTGTCTGTTTTTAATGTAGTGATGTCCACTACAGAATCCTGTCTGTTTTTAACAGTGATGTCCACTACAGAATCCTGTCTGTTTTTAATGTAGTGATGTCCACTACAGAATCCTGTCTGTTTTTAACAGTGATGTCCACTACAGAATCCTGTCTGTTTTTAATACAGTGATGTCCACTACAGAATCCTGTCTGTTTTTAATGCAGTGATGTTCACTACAGAATCCTGTCTGTTTTTAACAGTGATGTCCACTACAGAATCCTGTCTGTTTTTAATACAGTGATGTCCACTACAGAATCCTGTCTGTTTTTAATACAGTGATGTCCACTACAGAATCCTGTCTGTTTTTAACAGTGATGTCCACTACAGAATCCTGTCTGTTTTTAATACAGTGATGTCCACTACAGAATCCTGTCTGTTTTTAATACAGTGATGTCACTACAGAATCCTGTCTGTTTTTAATACAGTGATGTTCACTACAGAATCCTGTCTGTTTTTAATGCAGTGATGTCCACTACAGAATCCTGTCTGTTTTTAATGCAGAATCATTTGGATGAGCAGGACAGTCTACAGTAAGAGAAGAAGAAGAAGTCAGGAGAGAGAGCAAAGGAGGACCAAACTATGCCCCTTTTTAAATGACCTATAGCACATGTTGCAGGTTCATTTAGGGTGGATCAAACTCCCCTCTGCTCGGTAAATGTTGCATTATCTGAGCACAAAGGCCCAAAATGCAAGATGGCTGTATTTAAGCAACATTTTCACTGCGTAGCACCGACTCGGTTCGACTCACCTTGGAATGGGGAACTTTTCTGCAGGTTGTTTTCCATTATGGAATAGAACCTCCTCAGGGTAGATGGACGCCGTGCCAAACTGCCGTGATGTAGTCTTCAATGCGACACCTTTCATGATCCTCTCATTGGGAATGTCTGCACCTCATCAATGTAACGGCTGCAATAAAAATTACAGTCACTAAAGCAGCTTCGCTGTTTGAGTCTGGCGGTCATTGATTTGTGCTGTGCAGGATATTCTGTGCGTGCTGGGCATTGACCAATCAGAGGTCTGTAATGTTTCACGTGACCTTTTAGTACCTGCTCAGCTCGCTTGGAACTGCAACAGAGGTGGTACTAAAAAAGTAGAGCCAGGTACTTTTTACCTAATGGAAGAGCAAAAAAAGGCGACTTGAGTCGAGTCAGTACTACACAGTGGAAATGGGGCTTTAGTCCCATCATTATTCATAGGTGTGCTTTGACCTAATATGAATTTAACCAATCAGAGTGTTGCCTCCCGTTCCCTTTAAAAGTCAGGTGTGCCTGCTCCTGGTGCATTCCTATTAAACAGCAGCACTCGTCTTCACCCAAGGACTGGTCCTCAACCAGTGGACCCTCTACCTCCACCGTCTCCCAATCCTCTGTCCCATCAACAACTCCATCAGACAACAAATGCACCGATATTTAACTGAGGAGAAGGGCTGCAGCAGATTCCTGTGGTTGTTGGCCTAGTGATGCACGTGAGTCGCAGTCTCAATCAGACAGGCCGGGTCATCAATGTGATCATTCAGCAGATGGGATGTAGGAGGGTGTAATAGTACATAATTAATGAGGAAAATATTCATTACTTTACCTGCAGCGGTCCGCCAACAGCAGAGGTGTCTCCACCATCTGTGCCCTTTACATACGAGGCACAGCAGCTTAACTTAATTAATTATCTAAACGTCCTGGCTCACTGACAGAATTCATGTTAATCTATGTTAATAGTCCAGCTTCATACAGGGAAATTGTTTTTAGAATAAAGCAGCCGACCTGATAAATCCTGAGGCACCATTAGAGGTGCAATGAAATGTGCAATGCGGGTCCCTAAATGGAGGAAATAATTTATTCTTGGGGTGGCCTGTGGATCAAAATGTACATGTCAAATTGAATGATATCAGATCTGTGCATTACTACTAGCATGTAACAAGCAAAGTGTACATACAGTATTTTACTGTCTGAATAATGTACACTTTAAATAGCAGGAAAAACACTGCATCATTGACTTCAGCAAGAATAAAAGAATTTCTGTCTGGATACAGAAAAATGTGGTCAAGCATGTACTTTCAGCAGGCCTCATTATTGTATTACAGGTGTTGTTAAAAAATCAATCAAACAGCTGCAGCTCATCCAGAACGCTGCTGCCAGAGTCTGAAAAAGTAGATCCCAGATCAGGACACTGGCTTCCTGTGTGTCACAGAAGAGATTTTAAACCCTATAAAACTGTAGTTGGTGACAAAATACATATGTGATTTGTTTTAACGTTACATCCAGACCCCTCAGGTCCTCTGGGACGGGTTCACTTTAATCAGAACCAAGCAGGCTGAGACAGCTTTTAGTTTCTTCGCTTCTCAGCTGTGGAACAGGCTCCAGTATCTGTGTCTATATCTATATATCTGTATATCTGTATCTAGTATCTGAGCTCTGCTCAGTCAGCTCATGTGATTCAGGTCTTCAATCATTATTTATTGCAGCTTTGTCATGAATTCAAAACACTTATTATCTACTTTTATTTATCTATCTTGATTTAATCTCTGTATTTGCTCATCTTTGCATTTGATTTTATTGTCTTTTATTTGCAATTATTTTGTATACAATGTGTATTGGATGTCTTGTTTCTAATGGTGTTATATTTCTTTTTAATGCTCTAAATGACTCATTTTTAATTAATTCTATGCCCGTGTAAAACACTTTGAATTGCCTCATGGCAGAATGGTGCTATATAAATAAGCTTGCCTTCTCTTGATGTGCCTGCACCGTTAATTGCTAGCTGCAGAGTAAATAACTGTTGAAACTTGTTTCAGCACCAAAACACAAGACAACACCTATTACACAATGGACACAGCACACCTTGTGGCAATCAACTAAACTGTTCTGACACATTAAAAAGAGAATTTAAAAAAAAATGTTTTACCCCCTAACTCGATGCCATATACTCACCTATCTTTTAACCAGTGTTTGGACTCTTATTTACCAGCTCTATAATATTCCTTTATTATGTTACTTGGATCAGTTTGGCAGAGATGCTAACAAGTGAGCTTAACAATTCATTAGCCTGCCTAGGTTCCAAGGAGCCTATGAGGGGCCATTAATACGAAGGTTTTACAATAAAATCAAAAAACCTTTGGTGCTTTTAGCTGTTCGGTGTTTTCAGGGCCTAAAAACTCAAAACTTTGAAAATGACACTGTATTGTCACTATGTTAACGGGAAAAATGCAACTTCTCTGAAAAGGTTGATGACACAGTCCCACTTCACATACGCCTGTTACGGTTCCAACCTAATATTGTCCACTTTTGTTTGTGCTGCAGACTTTGTTGAGTTCATTAATGCTCTTCCAATGTAGATTTGCTGAACCACTTCTTTGATCTTATTCCATGGTGATGATTTTGAAAGGATACACCACCAACTACTGGCCTGGCATGCATACTACAGTGTTTTGAACCGTTTGCAGATCCTTGTGGACGAGGATCTTTGCAGTATGAACACAGAACTTTTTAAAATGCAAAGGAAAATTTTCCATTTTCATCAAAACAGTAGTCGTGTAATTGGGACCTTAGAGTACATTGTTGTGGAATCCTTTGTCCTTTATAATGAAATTAAAATCCAGTTTGAGAAAAACTTCCTTTATTTGAGTTTGTTGTGTTATCTGGAAGTGCAATGTCTTTTTGTCATTAGCTGAACTGAATGGACATCATTTTTAAGGATTTGGTGTTTAATGACCATTACATTTTAGCATTATCTTTTAGGGAAAAAACACTCTTTACTCTTAGATTTCCAATAAAAGGGAATCTTGGCCTCATAAGAGAATTCCATGAAGGCTGATAGTTTGTAATCCCCACTCAAACATCCTCAGCCCTCACTTTTACAAACAGTAATGAGAACATTACAGCAGAGATCTACGCACTGTGTGGCAATAAGTATATTTATGTACAATAAATATCGAAGTAGCTGCTGAGTCATATGGACCAGTAAATCTGTCTGTTTGTATTGTGCTGACTTTGCCGTGATGCTCCTTTCAGCAGCCGCAGAATTGTTTGATGCAACTTAACTGTATCATGCAGAAACAGTACAACATCCTTACACTGACACACACACACACACACACACACACGCACATAGTAGTCATAGACAGTAGTTTCCTCCTCACACATCAGCCACTGTGGTCAGGTTTCATCTTATCAATATCTCTGCATTTTAATTGGCAGTTCATCACTTTGGAACAAACCTGTGGAGAGTCCTTGTAGAAAAATGCAACAATGGCTGCATTTTCTGCGACAACTTAGACTGCATGGTGTGGATATGAAATGTATGCTCATCTTTTATCAGGCAGTCTTTGAAAGCCTCATCAGATGCGGCATCACTGTTTGGTTTGGAAACCTTTCTGACAGCTGAAGTCCAAACTGGTCCGACTGATGCAGACAGCTTGGAAATGATTGGTGTCAAACAGAACATGTCCTCAGTCTGTTTATGAACAGGCTGCTTTAAAGACAGGCCGATTTGTTACAGGTCCTGCCCATGTTCTTCATTCTGAGCACCAGCTGCTGCGTTCAGGGTCCCCTGCTGCAAATTGAATAGATTTAAAAAATATTGTATCCCTCTGTCAATAAAACTTTTGAACAGTAGCAGATAAGGCGTAGAGTTTTGGGGAAAATGTCTGACTGGGTATGATATGATGTTTGACGTTAGAGAATGTTAACTTTTAGTATTTTTTAACCCTTGAATATATTTATGTTTGTATATCGTCTGTATGTAATGTGTATCTTATGGCTGCAGCATGGGTGAAAAGCCCAAGACAAATTTCCCACCTTGTGGTACAATAAAGTTTATCTTGAGCATGAAATCAGTTTGGTGACGGTGGGTTTCAGCTGTGACAGATTTCAGTGGTGGATGAAAGTTAGGGTCTTAAACCTCACAAAGAAACTTCAATATGATGGGTTCCACTACCCAGCTCATATGGACAAGATAATGTAAAGAATAAACTAAGCTCAGCACAGCAGAACCTGGGGGAAGGACTGCAATTATCCAATTTGCAATCCATATGGACTCAAAGATGCATGTGTGATCTACAATATGCATCATTTTTTCTCTTGCAGGCCAAGTGCTGTTATAAGAGTCCTTATCCTATTAGAGTCTAATCCTTCACTTAACTGTCTATAAGTGTGAGTTTACTAACTGCATCTTCAACGACTGATCAAGGCCCTCAGTTTCACTGTTATCCTTCTAGTTATAAAGAGAGATACACAAATTATCTTTTCACTGTGTGGTTTCCAAGTGTGGTTTGGCTTCTCTGCCTGTTCAAGCACATCACTTATGGTCGAGCAAGCTTGACAGTGAATGAGGAGAGAGCAGCATTAGCAACAACGGAGACAAAATCAGAGAAAATTATTTCCGGATTGTTTCACGGCTGTTTTTAAAGCTCCAAACACGTGGTGGTCGGAGTCGGAGCTGAGACTGAAATCAAAGCTCTCTATTTACCAGTCGATCTACGTTCCAACCCTCACCTATGGTCTTGAGCTCTGACTAGTGACCTAAAGAGTGAGATTGGAGAAACAACCAGGGCTCAGCCTTATGGCCCATTTATGCTCAACGTTAAAGACGGAGCCTTCCATCAGTATTTGTGCACATTTTCAGAGAGCTTACCATTACAGACGAGATGGACGAAACGGACCAATACAACCTGAAATGGTTGAGGCAAGTGTAGCTACAATTCAAGCAAGACAGAACAAATGTGTACCGAAACGACAAAGACGAAAAAAGTGAAGTGAAAATGTTTTTAAAAAAACTCTCCATCCTCAAGTCTGGATGCACCTAATGACCTCACAGACCACCGCAGAGTACATCGGTAACTCCACTTTTGCTGCTTTGTATTTTACTTGGCACATTAACACTACCTCCACCGACCACCATATTTGTTGTTGTTGAAACTTTTGACTCTTAACTGCCCTCTTGAGGATGTATGTATAAAAGATGTATAGATGTGTGTGGGCATTGGCGGATAGACCGTTTGAAACAGATGTATCTATAGGGATATTTGAGTAGAGCTGCTTCTCCTTCGCACAGAAAGGAGCCAGTTGAGGTGGTCAGGATTCCTTCAGGTCACCTCCCTTTGTAGGTTTGTCCAGGGAGATGGATGGGTGGATGGATGGACGGCCATATAGTGGTTGTGCATATCATAGAAGAGTTGACTATTGGTTTTGGCAGAGGCATGTGCTCTCTGAGTTCCCTTCTAATTTGATACAATGGAATTCAGCGATATGGTGATCTGGGAGAATCAGCTGGTATAAACTGCTCTCAGCTGCTGGTTCTGAGGAAGACGCTATAACAGAGGTCAGAGTAGATGTGGATTGAACGCTTCAGTGAGGCGGAGCAGGTTTTAAACCTAACCCTATCCATAAAAGGCAGGTGGCAGGACTGATGTGGGCATGTTGTATAAGCCAGACAGTGAAATTATAAAATATGTTCCTGCACCAAATGGATTAAGTCATTCAGTTTGAAGGCTTATGTTCATAATATACTGAGCTACGGTAAAAACGCATAATTTTGTAGGCTTTCATGCAGTCCTGTTCATATTAAATATCACAATTATGGTTCACATCTTTATTCAACCTTTAGCCATACAGAAAAATCATTTTTGTACAAATTATTGGTTGTCGTCTTCATGTTTACAAGTCAAAAAGTGTGGATGGTGAGACAGAGAATAACAACAACAGTCAGTAACACATGTGATCACCTCCAGCATTTATCACAGCATCACATCTCCCTTGCATGGAATGGATAAGATGTTATTCTGGACTTGTAGGATGACATCATTCTTCCTGCAGAGCTGTGACAAGTTGTTCATGTGTTGCTGGAGCAGGATCTCTCTCTCACCTGGTGATCCTGAACGTCCCACAGATGATCTATTGGGTTGAGATCTGGTGAATATGCTGGTCAAGGAAGGACAGCGACATTGTTCTGGTCCAGGTCTACTCCTGACAGACATGAGCCACATGTGGTCTGGCATTGTCATGCATGAAGGTGATGCCTGATTGCTGTATCCTGGGAATGACATGTGGACCTAGGACCGTATGTCGGTAACGGATAGCTGTCTGTGTACTGTGGATCTGGACAAGTTCTGACCATGGTTTACTCTGAAATGCACCAATGAATGCACTGTTATTTCTATGTTATGACTAAATGATGGTTATTCATGATTTAACATGTTTTGGTTGTGGGTATTTAAAAAGTCTATTCAGTGAATCACATGTTGGTTTGTTTCAGTAGATTAGAGCTAGTGAAAGGGAAATATTGGGTTTTTAAAAATATGCATTTTTAAAAACCCAATATTTCCAATAATATACTGTATAGGTTATACAGTATATAAAAACTTAGTATCATACAAACATTATACTCTTGCACTTACTCCATTGACCATCACAGCATCTTACCAGATGATATATCATCACATTGTGTTAAAATCAGGGAGGATTCTTTTTTTGACAGAGCCCTCTGCATCAGGACTCCCATTTAAAACACTGTAATCATTTAAAGACATAACAATTCAGTGGTCTGTCTTTTTTCACTTAGTGCAATCTGAACCTGATTGATGTCTTGGTGTGACTTTAGTTTGGCGGTTTCAATTAATTTGTCATATTGTGTGACTGCCAGTCGTCAGCTGCAGTACAAAGATAAAGTATAAAGACTGCAGTAACCGCCATGGTGTTATGACAAATGGTACAGCCTAGTAGCACACATACAGACACACACACACAGGTACTCAGCAAAACTGCTTCCCTCAGCATTTATCAGAGTAATTAGCCTTGCTAAGATCTCCTCTCTACTCTCTCACCTCTTTACCTACTCTTGCTCTCTCCTCCTGCCTCCATATTTCTTTCACCGGACACATTTTGTTCCCCCATAGCTCCCGTCTGGTGTCATGACTCAAGGGAGACATTGCTGTCTTCCTGTTTCATCTTCACAAATCACTGTGTGGGACCAAAAACACTAGATCATGATTTCCTGATGTGTGTGTGTGTGTGTGTGTGTGTGTGTGTGTGTGTGTGTGTGTGTGTGTGTGTGTGTGTGTGTGTGTGTGTGTGTGTGTGTGTGTGTGTGTTTTATTTTACATTCCACCAAGTCAGAGTGCTCTGGGATTTACTCTGGGCAGATGTAAGTCATGGGTTCTGAATAGGAGGAACAATCAAGACAATCGATTGTTTTATCACCTGTAGTGCATCATGGTTGAGGATAACTGACGCAGCATCATAACAGTTATTCCTAGGACTAGATGATTCAATCCCTTGGTAGTTACATTATCCTGATGGCATCTTGGCTTGTGGAAGACTTTGTGGGTGACGGTGGAGCCGGTTGTGTATGGAGGGGTGGTTGTAGTTGGTAATTTCCTGTGGATGCGTTGAGGTCTTCAAAAGGTCTTCGGCCTTTATCCTCAACGCTCTCTGGTTGGCAGGCCAGGTCACTGCCCCCTTATCCGAGGCTGCAGGCTGTAATGGCCGCCCCCCCTAATATTTGTTCCTTCCACAACTTATTCCATGAAAATATTCCAAACATTGACAAATAGGACAACAAAACATATTTCTGTGCAAAACTGTGAACATGGCAAAACAAAAGAGGAATGATGATGTAGGTCCCACAAGAGGGACCTTTGGAAAGGGTATTGTTGCTTTTTCTGTCTTTTTTAGGATTTCCAGACACCAGATAGCAAAATTTGCCCTTCTACTTAAACAAATTCCACATATTTCACCTACATTCCGGGCAATACTCGTATACCAAGTTGGTAAACTGCCCTCACTGGCCAGCTAACATGCTAGCAAGACAGGTATTCGTCAATAACAATAGCTCTCCCTGGTTCTGTATTTTGTAACTGTGATGTTTTACTCTCTCTTGTCCTTTTGAGGGCTGCTTTATCCAATCAATTAAAGTTATGCTAATTTTCACATCGCTCTACTCACGTGAATGTCAACGTGGGATCATTCGCTTCACTCGCACAAGAAGCATGAGTGGCACGTTTCTTCTTTTTGGAAAAAATACTGGCAACGTTTGCTTGCTTTACTAGTGCTAATGTCACCGTGAGACCATTTGAGTTTGTGTTTATGTGCCCACATACTTCCATGCCTCTTTAAGTTGGCATAGATTTATCCACAAGAGGGCAGTGACGAGTCAAACATTTCGACAACAACAAATATGGCGACAGTAGGGGAGGGTTATGATAATGCAGTAGTAAATGAAGAGCAGCAAAAGGTAATGATGTACCCAGTGGTGGTCTGTGAGGCTGTAAATTACATCAAGACATAAGGACGGAGAGTTTTTCACTTTTTTTCTTCTTTGTTGTGTCCGTACACATTTGTCATGCCTTGCTTCAGCTGTAGCTACACTGCCCCCAAACATTTGCGGTGGTATTGCTCCGTTTCATCCAACTCATCAGTATCCGTAAGCTCTCTGAAAACACGCACAAATATGAACGAAATGATGGAAGACTGTCTTTAAAGGAGAGCATAAACGGGCCTTTACCTGGTATTTAATACAGCCTCCAGCCATAAATTGTTTGACTTTGTTTGAGGTTTTACATATTATACAGCACAAGGACATGAAATGGATGTCCCAGCAGCATCTCTTTAATACACACAGACACACACTGTCACAGCTGCCATCCCCACTCATTTGACCTCACCTTGTTGATCCAGCAAACTACTTATCGATACTCCCCTCCAATCACATTTATCAATACTCCTTGCTGCTTGATAACGTCATCAGATTCAGCGATCGATACCCGCCACTGCTGTATCAAATTATAGCTCTTTGTCATCGATACTCAGGACTGTGTGTATTCAATTAGAGTGGAGGGTGGATCGATAGCCAGCAGCTAATGCAGCCCTCCCTAAAGCCTTATCAATGCCAACCGAGGTCCTGACAAATGACAACTCAAACAGATCAATAGGTTGTGTTGACGATGATAACGTCTACTCGGCCAGGCATTAACTCTGGATGTTAGCATTTCTAATGCAACTATAATGTTTTGGTTTTTTTAAACTGGATTAATTTAATGTTTTAATGTTAGATTAATTTCTAGTCTATCATGAATGAATAAATTCTAAACCAGTGCAGATTTTGGCACCTGATTCAGTTGTAAGAGGGTCTTTGTCTTAGGATGATTTTTTTTTCACTTAGATGAACGCTACTGTTAGTTAACATTAATAATTCAGCTTCCTCCCACAGTAACAAAGTAGGTGTTTCTCAAAACCAACTACGCCAATATTCTTTCTACGTCTGGACTAGCTAGTTAGGGCCCGAGCACTAAGAGTGCGAGGACCCTATTGGAATGCAAGGAATTATTATTCTCCGAAAAGAATCACCTTTTGGGGGGCTTTCCCATGCTCAAAAACTCATGAAAGTCGGCAGAAAAATTTGTTTGGTGGGAAATTTACGTTTGATATGGTGTTTGGAAATGGGCGTGGCACAATGGCTCGCTAGCGCCCTCTAAAGTGCAGCCCCTGCCTCCAGTATAACATATATGTACAAAACGTGGTCCACTTATGTAACTGACTGAGCCCGACAAAAAAGTCTCTTGGAGCATTGTTGTCAAACGAACAGGAAGTTGGCCATTTTGATTTTCGTGGCCATTTTTTGCCATTTTTTGAAAATCACAGACTTAGTATTTTAACAAACTCCTAGAGACTTTACCCGATTGACCTCAAATTTGGTCAGTCCTACCTAAACCCCAGGAGGATGAAAACTTATCAAAAGCCTGAGTTTTCGTTGAACAGTGTGGGCGTGGCCAGGCGTAAAATATCATCAAATTTTGATGTTTCGTCATGAAACGGAGTTGTCATAACTCCATTGTCTAAGGTCCAATCTGTATCAAACTTCACATGCTGGTCAAGAGTTCCGCCCTAAAGACATCCACATCACAAAATTTAGCTATGTCATAGCGCCACCTACTGGCACAAGGAAATGACATGTTTTACATTTTGATACACTACTCCGAGGCCGTTGAGCATATTGGCTTCAAATTCAGTGAGAACAGCAATAACAAGTTGGAAATGCAGGATTCTGAAGCTGGTGAGTTTTCATGCAAAGTTGTAGGCGTGGCTGTGCGGCGAATGTTGATGTTTCGCCGTGAAGCAGGAAATTGTTATAGCTCTGCTGTCAATGGTCCAATCTGCCCCAAACTTCACATGTTTGATAAGAGTCCTGCCCTGAACACATCGATACAGATACATTTGATAATAGTCAGCGCCACCTAGTGGCAACAGGAGGTTATATACTTAAGAATTTGATGTGCTACTATCAGACTGTTCACCACAATTACCTCAAATTTGCTCAGTAAAGAAATAAGGCCTTGATGAAGCATTACGGTAAATATTGTGAGTTTGGGTCACATGGCGGCGGCATCGCGATGTTTGATGTTCACCATCAAACAGGAAGTTGGTGTTGAGCGGCCAGGGAAGCTCAGATGCTCACCAAAATTGATACACACGTTAAAGATGGTAGTACTTATGATCTCATATGGTTTCAATTGGCTTGACAGCGCCCCCTGGAAAACTTCAAATAAGCATATCTGAGTCTGTGTGTAACCTACATGTATGAAACTTGGTAGACGTGTATCATATCAAGATCCATGAAAAAGCCTCTTGGTGTCTAGCACCACATAGTGGACAAAATAAGGTAAATCACAATCCCTCCGTCAGTGTCCATAATGCATGCAAATACAGAGCCTTGCATTTATCCAGGTGTGCAGTCGTGAGGCCGACGATGGCTCAAGGCCCAACAGGCACACGCCCCGACAGGCGCCGGGGTGCGTGGGCCCGTCAACGCTGCTTGCAGCTTTAATTATTATTACTCTGACTATTACTATCATCATCATTACTAAAATTATTGTTATCAGTGTTGTTATTGTAGTAGTTATTATAAATACTACAAACTGTAATCTCTCTATTATAATATCTGTTATTGTTCTATTGGTTAAACATGTCTGTGTCCCTGTCCCCCACTCCCTCCCTCCCCCTCCCTTCCCCCCTCTCCCTCTCCCTACGCCTCTCTCTCTCTCTCTCTCTCTCCCCAACCTTTCTCTCTCTCTATCTCTCTCACCCCAACCGGTCAAAGCAGAGGCTCCGCCCACCTTGAGTCTCGGATCTGCACGACGTTTCTGCCTTTTTAAAAAGGCAGTTTTTCGTCTCCACTGTCTCCGTGTTCTTCTCATGGAGGATTGTTGGGTCTCTTTAGAATAAAGAATCGGTTTAATTGAATTGAATTGAATTATTTTATTTCTATTTTATTTTGCCACGGCCATTTCCAATCACCATATCACACGTAAATATCCCCTACCGTTGGATTTTGTGCTAAGTCTCATGAGTTTTTGAGCATGTTCAGGCCTCCAAAAAGGTGATTCATTACGAACATAATAATTCCTCGTACCCTGAGTGCTCGGGCCCTGATTATGATAATAATGACAACTAATAAAGTCAAGGCTAGTGACACCCATCAGCTAGTAGCAGGACCAGATCAGGGCGCTGCTAAGAATCATCAGGTCGAATCAGCAGGGTCAGCCCAGCAGGACCGAGTTCCAAGCTGCAGCCATGAGTCTTCTGAAACCCGAAGACATTTTTTACTTTGCTCTTTATTTATTTTATATATATTTATATTTATTTATTTTTATTTTGTTTTTCTTGTTTTTATGGTCCCGTCTTGGTCTGCCCCCAGAGCCTTACAAGAGGAGGGGGCTAGCCCAGCGAGGACCTGAGCCTAAAAGAAAGTACAGTCCCTAGAGACAACAGAGGGGGTCTACTCATTCGGAATCACCAACAGCAGGATGACTGCCGAGAGGCAGAGTCATCGGAGCCTGTCGCACCTCCCCATGCTGCCCGACCCATTTGTTTGTTGGATTTGTTTCTTCTCTTTATGACTTCTCTTTCCTGTCGCACAGGTACTCTTACACCTTGTCTCCACTTGGCTCTGTTTGCATATGTGAGTCAACCTGAAGTCCATTCTTTCTTATGGGGTCCTTCCTTATTTCTTATCACAGCATTCATTATCACAACATGCATGACTTTATGTAGAAAACAAGTCAAGTAGTTTCTCTGTAGACACAGATGTGTAACTTAGTCCTGCTCACTACAGGACAGGGTCACACCACCGAAAAAGACACTGTCATGAATTAACATAAACACTAATGTCTTATGAGGTCTGTAGACTGATCTTTAAGACCATACTGAACAACATATATCATAGCTTACTTTGCAGTACACATACATAAATGTCAAGCTGGTGTTAAACTTGAAAATAACTTTTAAGTAAATATTCAAAGATGGGAAAAGAAAATCATACATTGGATGTTATGCATCAGTGCATTATGAGCTAATGCTGCTCAGTGATCTTGGTCTTTGATCCAGATCACAGGCTCTGTGTTCAAAAACAACAGAGCACAGCTTCAGACAGAGGACACCACTGAGGATTTAATGGCAGACGTATCTGGCCTGAGAAGAATTTGGTTTGCATTTGGTGCTACTACCCCATAATATGTGTTACATGTATCTATGAAAAGCCCTTTGAAGTTCCTTTTATGGTCGTACATCAGGGCCCAGAGGGAGACATTTCAGCCCAGATGAAAAGTCACATACAACATTTCTCCACAGAGGCAAACACAAAACATCAGGCAAATAAACATACATATTTTATGTCTTTTTGGCCATAAAATTACCAGCCTTTGCAGCTATTACCATTTGTTCTGACCCACGAACCAGGCAAGAATATTTAAGGGCTGTACTATGGAGTGAGGTAACTGGCTTCAGGAGTAACTTTTTGACGTCAGGTCTAACTACCTGATTAACTCGTTCTGCAGTCTGACTACCTGATTAACCCGTACTACGGACTGACTACCCGCTTAATTCTGACTACCCCATTAACTCGTACTACGGACTGACTACCCGCTTAATTCTGACTACCTGATTAACCCGTACTACGGACTAACTACCCGATTAATTCTGACTACCTGATTAACCCGTACTACGGACTAACTACCCGATTAATTCTGACTACCTGATTAACCCGTACTACGGACTAACTACCCGATTAATTCTGACTACCTGATTAACCCGTACTACGGACTAACTACCCGATTAATTCTGACTACCTGATTAACCCGTACTACGGGCCTTATGGCTTTTACTGAGCAAATTTGAGATCATTGTGATGAACGGCCTGATAGTAGCACATCACTAGGTGGCGCTGTGACTATTATCAAATTTATCTGTATGGGTGTGTTCAGGGCGGGACTGTTATCAAATGTGTGAAGTTTGGGGCAGATTGGAACATGTACAGCAGAGTTATAACAACTTCCTGCTTCACAGCGAAACATCATTCGCCGCTCAGTCACGCCTACATCTTTGCACGAAAATGCACGAGCTTCAGGCTGCACTTTAGGGGGCACTAGCGAGCCATTTTGCCACGCCCATTTCCAATCACCATATCACACTTAAATTTCACACCCGACTGATTTTTCTGCCAACTTTCATGAGTTTTGGAGTATGGGCAAGTCCTCAAAAAGGCAATTAATTTGGCAGAAGAATAATAATTCCTTGCAGAACAATAGGGTCCTCGCACGCTTAGTGCTCAGGCCCTAATTATCCCAGAATTACAAAAGTAAATCCAAACGAGTTTGTTTTCTACTGAACAGTCAATTCACAGTGGTAAGAGACACCACTGTTTGCTTACGCTAATATGATGATTATGGTATTTCGCTATTAATAAATCAGATTGTGATGTATAAATTGATTACTGCAGACTGCAAAAGATAATCTCTGTGGTGTGATGAGGCTGACCCAGCCATTCACAGTGAACCAACTTGGTCCCTTGAAAAAAAAAATGTCACAGTGATTTAGTGATTTTTTTCCTTCTTACTACTTTAATCTTGAATATTCTGAATTTTGTCTTGGAATATTAACCTGCCCTATCCATCCATCCATCCATCATCCATTATCCTTTTGCTTGATCGTATCACAGCGTTGGGCAAGAGGCTGGTCACCAATTCACCTCTACTGCATGTTTTTGGACTGAGGACACTGGCAGCTCTCCACACAGAAAGGCCCATGATCTGAATGCAACCTAGAACCTTCTTACTGTGTGGTGAGGAGACTAGTGGTTGCCACATGACTACCATGCCACCCTCTACCTGGCTCTGCAGTTTTTTCTACATACATTTGTACATCTCGTTTGTCTTTTTAAAAAAACAATTAAGTCCATAGGTTTAACTTTCCTTGATGACCCCAAGTTAAATCTGAGCTGGTTTAACCCATTTGTAGTACAGGCCTCTGGTCCTTATAGCCCTCTGGCACTGATGTCTCCATAGTGTTTAAAACTCTCTCCCCTCGTGGCAAAAGAAAGGAAGGTCATACAGCAGTTCAGTTATCCAACGCTTCTCAGTTCTGTCTGCAGCCTGTTAATCTGCACACATCAGTGTAATTAATGCATCAGATGCCACAGACTTGGAATGTAGATACAGTCGGTTGTCAAAGAGCTGCTCACTCACTGTGATTAAACGCATGACATGAGCAACACACACACAGCCCAAGCACAAGCACACATACTTTACACAATCACATGAGTTTGTGACACTTCAAAATGCACTTCTCAAGAACGCACTTTACCACAGAGATTGATGTACAACCTGTAATCTTCAAGAGAGCGAACATGTCTATAATTACACAGCATGTGTCCACGACAACCTCTAATAGATCTTAGACAATTAGCTGTCAGCTCTACTCTCCATTGTGTGAATGTTGATGTCACTTTTTTATTCCAATGCCATTTTTATGACTCGTGCATAATAAATATATTCATTTACACCCCTGTAAATACACACAGAGATGTGGTGGAATTTTGTTCTTTAACACTCAAAAGAACAAGATTTTAAATGTTACTTAAACACCTCACAATAAATTACTTCATCTGTCAGTCTCATTTTAATGACCCAGATCTATTTTCTTTGCAGATCTGCACCAAACAGTAAATTTGATGCTTGTAGAAAAGCTCAACCTGGTTTTCCAGCCGCACAGAAAAGAGCAATGTAAATGTTGCATCAGGATGTTTTTAACAAACTGCCATCTCTCCACACTGGAGAGCAACAAATACATGAAGAATAACTAAAAGGGAAATGGAATTGTGCATCCTTAAAACAGTCTGAATGTTAAGCCGAAGGCAGATTCATATGGGATGAATATACTTTCATATTTTGAAAGTTTAAAATCTAATTTTAGGAAAGGTCTTGGAAAACCTTATTTTTAAATTTCAATTTTGTTTGAAGCCTTTTTTCACTTTCATCCCACAGGTTTATTGTGTTATTCAACACTTGAGCCTGATAAAAAATCATTTAGGAAGCAATAAAAATTAATTCAGCTGAAGGAAACAGATTCTTCATGAGACAAATTAATGCCTCAGAAGGTTGAGGGTTCAAATCCAGACCTGGAGCCTTTCTGTGGTCCAGTCTCCAGGTTCTCCCCGTGTCTGTGTGGGTTCCCTCCATGTTCTCCCTGTGTCTGTGTGGGTTCCCTCCATGTTCTCCTGTGTCTGTGTGGGTTCTCTCCATGTTCTCCCGTGTCTGTGTGGGTTCCCTCCATGTTCTCCCCGTGTCTGTGTGGGTTCCCTCCATGTTCTTCTGTGTCTGTGTGGGTTCTCTCCATGTTCTCCTCATGTCTGTGTGGGTTCTCTCCAGGTTCTCCCTGTGTCTGTGTGGGTTCTCTCCATGTTCTCCAGCTTCCTCCCACCAAAAACATCAGTATAGATGAACTGGTGACTCTAAACTGACTGTAGGTCTGAATGTGAGTCTGAATGGTTGTTGGTCTTTCTATGTGATGAACTGATGACTTGTCCAGGGTGAACCCACCTCTCACCCAGTGTCAGCTGGGATAGGCTCCAGCCCCCCTGCGACCCTACACAGGATAAGCGGTAATAGAGGCCGAGGCCCTTCCTCCACAGGGAGTCTGGGCTCACCCTTAGAGATAGGGTGAGGAGCTCAGTCATTTGGGAGGGGCTCAGAGTGGAGCTGCTGCTCCTCCTCATCGAGAGGAGTCAGCTGAGGTGGTTAGGATGCCCCCCCGGATGGGAACACTTTGGTGTACCCCCAGAGGAGCTGGAGGAGGTGGCTGGGGAGAGGGAGGTTTGGGCTTCTCTGCTGAGACTGCTGCCCCCGCGAGCCGGACATGGATAAGTGGAAGAAAATGGATGGATGAATGGATGGAATGACACCAAGATTGATTTGGACGTGGATGAAATCTGGAAACACAGTAATATTAAGGCAGTTAAGTAGTGAAAGAACGACGAGCCAACAATTGATCCAGATAAACTACTGAAGCTGAGCGGAATCATCCCTCAATGTAGGAAAATAACTTATAATTAATAATTCTACTGTTTACCTCATTTCTCTTTCAAACAACTTATTCTAACGTGGAGGTTTGTTTCCAGCCTGTCTGGTCGTCTGACTGCTCATGTTTGTCGGACGTTCTGACTCCAGGCTGGTTTGAATGGTTCAGTCCTGTTTGAAGCTGCAGCCGCTGTCATCCAGCTGTGGATGACAGCGTACAGCTACATGTGGAGCGCTCCTATGCACAGCACGTACCTGATTGGCATCACAACAGAGAAAGCCTCCTTTCAAGCAGACATGACAGGCGATGACAGTCACTGCTGGGGCTGATGAATACTTTATTGCCTACCTGCATCTACAGATAGACACAAAACCAACCTAAGGTCAGATAAGATGGGCGAGCAGGATGCTGTCATGTATCTTAATGTATCAGGCTACATGTTGGTGCTTTCATTATTCAGACTGTTAATTCTTTTTCTATCCCACATTAACTTAGCCTTACATTAGTCTGAATCTTTTAGATATTTTAAGAAATATATTATATATATATATTATATCATTAAATGTGTTCAGGTGACAAATTACTACTATTACCATCCATGTGAATTTAAGAAACATCCCTCTTTTCAATTATTGTTCAGCATTTATCGGACTGTTCAGTCATGTGTATGGAAGCTGAGAATGGCTTGTAGCTGGAATTATTATTTTTTTAATGCAAATATCTCACAATAAAAATGAATTTGTTATCTTCAGATAACAAAGCTCCAGACCTAGGCTACATAAAGATGTCTGTTACATGTAGGTCAGCATTAAAGACCCAAAAGCAGACTGCACTTAAGAGTTTTAAGGTGCCCTCACACCTCCCTCCTTTAGTCCAGACTTTGAGTTTTCAGTTTGATCCGGACCAAAATCTCAGATGTGAAACCTCCCCGGACCAAGGTCTGGAGCAAACTGAACCATGGTTTGGTTCATTTACAATCTGAAAGCACTTCTTTGATGCTTTGAATTTTCAGAGCAATTACAGGAAGTTACAGCAGGCTACCGTCAACAATAAACAAAAGAAGGAGAAAAACAGCAGAAGATAAAAATGTGCCGTGGTAACACATAGGTGTACCGGTGATGTCAGATGTAAGGAAACTATTACCAACTTGATGAGAGATAAAAGAATGAAAGAAATCCATAGTGTCTGTAGGTGGTGAGCATTTCTCTCCACCCAGACAGATCAAATGTCTGTGCATCCAGACAGATCACTGACTGCTTCTATGACGCCAACGTCACCAAGACGTGTAATAAAATGTCCGTTATTGTTCCAGCTGAAGCGGTATTCGCTTCAGTTCACCCATTCAGGAACTCATTTTTCCACACACACCACATAAATGCACAGCATACACAAGTGTGACGTGAAAACATACTCAATATTTCATATTCATATAGTCTGTATTTTGATGAGGGTGAAGGAATAGGTGCCATTTACAGATTTTAATGTGATAATTATACTTTTTTCTGCAAAACACACATCAGACACATTAGAAAATATTTGTTTGACTTAATGTTAAGGGTATCTTTATGTATTACACATACATTAGTCACATAAAAGGACTGTAGAAACATCTTGTCAATGAAATGATTCATTTTTCTTAATGACAACTGGTCGGTCACATCACTGCAGGACCTCAGAAACTCCCCTGGGCCTGCAGCCTTACCACATGAAAGTGGTTTTATTGCTTCTTTCACTTCTCACACAGTGAAATTTGTGTTTTCTATGCCTGACTTTTAATTTTTGATGCTGTCCTTCCATCTTGTGGAGGATGAAGGTACTGCATCAAGTTTTTCATCGGTTTGTCACATTGGGTTTTGCTATGCAGGAATAAAACTGTTAAAGATTCATTGTATTTGACATAAGTCTTAAAACACTGGTCAGGTGTCCTGGTTGGGTCTGAAGGGTTTTTATTAGATGTAATATTTCCTCCTGCTCATACTGGGCATTTAAAAACTTGGCTTCAATACAAAAAATACATTCAAAAGATGATCTGAAGCTAATATGAGGGTTCACCAGTTTACATTAGACGCATGCAGTGCCTTCCAAAGTTACAGTCTTTTACCTATAAGGTTCCTTCTGTGTTTTATTGGCCCTTGACCACAACTCAGGATGGAAACTCTGTCCAGGTAAACACAAAGAAACAATAATTAATGTTTCAGGAAAAGTCCTTCTATTATTACATTTCACCTCTGGAAATAAAGCATCTCAAACCCATTAAAGAAAGAGACATGGACAGTAGCATCAGACCACTCAGCTTTTAGATTGGTAGGTTATTTGTTAGTTATTCCTAGGACTAGATGGTTTAATCCCTTGGTAGTTACACTGGACTTTGTGGGAGACTTGTGGGTGACAGTGGAGCCAGTTGTGTAGGAGGGGGGGCAGCCGGTGGATGAGGGCCTGGTTGTAGTTGGTTACTTCCTCTGGATGCGTTGAGGTCTTCAGGAGATGCCCAACCTTCACTGAGTGTTTCGGCCTTTATTCTCAGGGCTCTCTGGTTGGCAGGCCGGCAGCGGTGGTCAGGTCACTGCCCCTCTTATCCCAGTCTGCAGGCTGTACTTCAGCTTTTCAACATTACAAACTATAAAGTGTCCCAACTGCTGTCAAGGTGCTGATCCTGCCATGACTGCAGGAGCTGTTTGTTGTTCTCCATGTTTGAGTCCTCGTCTTTTCTCATTAGACCCTTCTCTACGCCACTTCCTTTAACTACACTGAACAAAACAATGGCAGCGTAACACAGCTCCAGTTTGTGACTTTAGATACCACCCAGAGGAAAGAAAAATCAGAAATGAGATCTCTTGAAGTTCTCCTTTGTTTCTCCAAGAGAACAATGAGATCAACATGGTACAAAAGGGAGATTACTGCTTATGTCTCATGTTGCTGGTTTTTTCTCCTGAGAAACAGACTTGAGCAAGTCTCAGATCAGACCTCTGTTGATCCATACAGGAGATCTCTGGTAAGTCTTATATGACGCTCAATTTAACACTATTTTTGCTTCTCAAACTTTACTCAGACTGATATCACAGAGAGCTCTCTGCATAATCTCATTTATTTCTGACTTTATTTCAATGTCTCCTCTTTGACTGTCTTATTTCTCCTAAGGAATTTTAGGAGACACAAATGTGACTTTAATGAAACTGAAATGATCCACAAATGAGAGACACATTTACCTCTCATTTCTGTCTCCTGAGCAATAGAGGATCTTGCAATGAGAAGCAAATCTCTTCTCTGGACATCCATAGCATAGCGCTTTGTAAACAGTGAAATAAATTGTAACAACAATCATTTACCATTCTGCCGCTAGCCGCCACTAGTCGCTTTTTAAATCTCCAGGATCTGGGACATAAACACTGAAAACAAAGCTGTTGCTCATGCAATATGTTTTTTTCCCTCTCCAGCAGCTGAAAATGATTAGTTTCTTCATTTAAACTAAACTTTCTCATTTATGTTTATGGTTGAATCTATTTTTATGATTCAGATACAAAGAAAAATTGCTGTAGGATGTCAACATCATCACTGAGTCAAAGTCAAATATGATTTGTGATGGATTATTCCAATTTTTAAGTTTATCCAATGTTTTATTTATTTAGAAGACTCTGACGTACAGGACAGAGACTCATTTTGACCAGCAAACCTTTTTTTCAAATATTGGCTTAATGTCAATGCTCTGAACAATACTGACATTGGCATTGATTGTAATTTCAAAAAATAACTTGAACATATCTTTGAAATTCTTATTTTAGGCCTAGTTGTGGACAGGCAGAGGTGGGGGTTGGGGTTAGGGTGCTGTGGGGACCATCTACACCTCTAGGAACTTCTCATGGGCAACAAAGAAAGAGGAATCTCTCATCTTGTGAACAAGACAGAACATGAGTCCACAGGGAAACGTGCAGGTTGTAATCTATATATCATATACATGTAGTATATATGCATACATATATAATATATATAATGTTTTATCATGTCTTGCTTGAATTATGGCTACACTGCCTCCAAGGATTTCTGGCAGTACTGCTCTGTTTCCTCTGTTTTGTCCATTTCGTCCACATCCAGAGGCTTTAAGGAAACGTGCACGAATACGAACGAACGAAAAGACTGCAGAGTTCAATCAGACGTTGAGCATAAATGAGCCTTTAGAGGGAATTTGGTTATTTTGGGGAGCTGTAATAAAATCAGACTTTATCCAAAAAAGACCTGCCAGTCACCACAGGATCTCAGCCATAATAATAAACATTATATTTCTCAATTTAATAACAGTTTGCACACACTCCTGTACAACTGGTTGATAATAAAAGACATTGTGTTTCCATCCGACTGCAGAAGATGAAACACGATGCAGCATCAGAGCAGGAAAACACTCTGCTACCTTCTTAGAAGTACTTTTTATTTCTCACTGTTCTCTTATTTGTCTGACCATGTCACCCCCACACAGGCATGACAGACACAATCCAGGCAAACTACAGCTGCCCTTTCTGCTAATGTCCCTCAATTACAGGGAAAAGCAGGGACTTTCACATTATAATTTTTCCTAGTAGTTCTAGCAGGATGTAAAAATGACATATGGCCACATGGTGACGGTTTGTCATCAATGTGCTGAGTCTGCACAGTTATAGAACAGAGTTTTAAAAGATACCTCAGCTGTTTGTTCAGTGGTTTTAATTAGAGACATTAACAAGATTTAGGCAAACAAATCTAAACCCTCCTACCGATTTATCTCTAATTCCCTGTAAGCTAGAAGATATAAACATGACTTTGGAGTCACAACTCAGGTCTTGTAGGCAGATGCACAGGTCAGACATAAAGTAAGTGAAAGTAATAGGAATAACAAGGAGCTCTGCTAATGCCTGGAAATCTTATTTCAGAGTGTTAAATTCATTTTATTTTAATAATAATTACTGTGCTACATGTACAATTATTATGAGGTACTTTTACTTTGTACTTTTGCAGTAATGCTACCTCGAAATACCAGGTGATGATCAAAATAATGCATTTCTTTCTAACTTTAATGTGTAATAAAACTGTATTTTCAACAGTGCATTCACGAATTAAAATTTTTGGTTAGAGGACATATAATACTACATGTACAATTATTATGAAGTACTTTTACTGTGTATTTCTGGAGTAATTCTTCCTTTAATTATGTTCAAGATGTAACAAATAAGCCTTTTCATCTGACTGTGATGTGGAATAAAAACTTTATTTGGGACAGAGTAGTGGGATCTAGGTTGAAAAGATTTCTTGTGAGCAGTATGGTTTCATACCAAGAAAGAGAACTACAGATGTGATGTTTGTGTCACAGCAAGATGACTCAGTTATTTGACATTACAAGAAAGATCCACAGTGAAAATGTCATGTGAAAACAGGGCTATCTGGAGTGACAGAGAAGTATGTGGTACAGGATATGTATGAGAGCAGTATGACAGCTGTGAGGTATGCAGTAGGAGAGACAGATGTGTTCAACAAGTAAGTCAAATGAAATTATCAGTATCTTCTTATATAGAGAATATATGTAACAAAAACACAACAATACTAAATGAATTAAACAGATCAGAGGAACCTGAAACAACAACAATGGTTGAAGAATAAAATATAAAGCTGAATAATTATTTTTAAAACTATGTACAGATGTACAAACCATTCAGAAAAGATCTAAAATAAAGAGCTTTAATTTAGACATTTACTCCTCTTAATTCTCCTTCTTACAAACGACCTCAATAATAGAATCAAACTCTCTTGTGGGACATTTGAACTGCTCTTGGAGGCCCCCTGGTGGCCGTAGTTTGCTCATGTCGGCCTCGTGATTACAGTGCTGATTAACCTGTTTATTGGCCATTATTATCTGTATATTAGACATTTCATGAGCTTTGGAGCCAATCACGTTTTAATATAATGAAACATCGCGTTACTTCCTGTCTCAGGTTCCATGGATCTACATCATGTGTTTTATCATTTAAGCTACATCATAGCATCTTCCGGCAGTTAGCTAATTCGCGAGCAGACCAGGACACACATCTGAGAGTTTCTGTCTTTCATCAGTCAACTTTTTGCTGTTTGACCGACATGTCTTCATATTATATATATATATATATATATATAGTTTATAATTTGAATCCATGAAAGTTGTGACCGAGTTTAATCAGACTGTTCTTCTTTGTATTTTCTTGTTAGCTGCCTTCACAGCCCAGTATGCTGAGGGGGCCCTGCTGGGTAAAGGAGGAT
>CM075185.1:31645873-31660873 GCA_037577475.1 Chaunax sp. Z400
TTTTGAGACCACAATAAATGATCATAGCTTCAATTACCAATATTACATGCATTAACTGATAGAATAACTTTCAGGAACTATTTCATAAAAATAAAAACGTATGAGAAACTATTTGTTTGTTGGCAGGATTATGGATGCAGCACATGAACAGTCAAGTCTTCTAAATATCTACTTCATCACATGACCTGTTACTGGGTACTGGTGGTATCCAACCTTGAAGTTCTGGACTCCTGACTTTACCAGCTCATCAAATATGTCTTTGTTAACCTCAGTGCCTGATGTATCAGTCAAAGTGAGCACACCCTAAAATGCAGATGCAGCACAATCTGTCACTGCTGGTTACCGACTAATGTGTGTCATTGACTGATAAATATACAAAGAAATTAATAATGATAATTAATATCATGCCAACATTTGAGTGCCGGCTCATGTTTTGTGTTCACCGCCCAGATTCTACTGGGACTGGAACCTATATTTCTGGTCGTAGTACTTTTTATACTACATGTACAATTATTATGAAGTATTTTTATGTTGTACTTTTGGAATAATCTTACCTTGAATTACCTGGTAATGATCAAATTAATGCATTTCTTTCCAACTTTGATGTGTAATAAAAATTTGATTTACAAAAGTGCATTAATGAAAGGTTAGAGTACATATAATACTACATGTACAATTATTATGAGGTACTTTTACTGTGTACTTTTGGAGTAATGCTACCTGGAAATACCAGGTAATGATCAAAACAATGCATTTCTTTCTAACTTTAATGTGTAATAAAAATTTGATTTACAAAAGTGCATTCATGAAAGGTTAGAGTACATATAATACTACATGTACTCTTATTCTAATTCTAATCTTATTCTATAACAAATAAGCCTTTTCATCTGACTGTGATGTGGAATAAAAACTTTATTTGGGACAGAGTAGTGGGATCTAGGTTGAAAAGATTTCTTGTAAGCAGTATGGTTTCATACCAAGAAAGAGAACTACAGATGTGATGTTTGCTGTGTCACAGCAAGATGACTCAGTTATTTGACATTACAAGAAAGATCCACAGTGAAAATGTCATGTGAAAACAGGGCTATCTTACGGAGCCCCTCTGGTGACACTGGGGGGGGGGGAATAATGCGTTCGCTTTATAATAACACATTACTAACTCGTGTTGGCGTGTTGTGGCCAGAACATATCAGACCTGTTGTCATCTCCATGCAGTCACTGTTCATTGTTGCTTTAGCCACTTTGCTGGGTTCTTGCAGACTTGTTACTTTATTTAACACCAGCACGATGTGATCAAACTGTATATTTGCTGCGCTACAGCTTCTCTGTTCGCAGCCCAACATGCGGGACGTGCCCTCACTCTGCGTCTCCATTCATCTGACTCTCTCTCTGTCTCTCCCATCTACACACACCTATGCTGCGACAAGCACACTGGCTGAAGCCACTATGCATTATTATCGTGCATTATTTTATTTTTTCCCCCAATGTGACCAGATGGGCCCCGTAGTTTTCTCATGAATAAGATCGTGCTACTTGTGGTCCGGTTTATTACTATTTATTTACTTTATATGTGTATTGTTCATATATGTATTATGTATTGTTATATGTTTTGTTTTAATTTTTTGTATTGTTATGATTACAGAATAAAGTTCTATTAAAAAACCCCAAAAACTTCTGGTCCGGTCTAACGACAACTTTGTAATGTAGGTCACTGTCGTGAAGAGTCGTGAAGCAGGATGTAGACTTTACCTCACGTTCCCACAGAACCACCTTCACATCTACTTTATTACAAATAAACTCATTAGAAATTCAGAAACAATAGCCGTGATTCTTTTGTAGTATGTTATCAAACAGTACGAAAAAAATTGTTGTGTAAATCCAGGTTGTGTAAGGTTTACGTCAAGTTAGTCAAAGTCACATTGGCTACGTAGTTCCGGTTGGTTGTGAGGGTCACCTTCAAAATAAGAGAAGACTTGACACTCCGGGAAAAAAAACTAACACCTGAGGTCGTTAGTACACAGAAGACGTACCCTATAAACTGTATATAATTAATTCGTCACCAGCCTACTTTAACCAAAACTGTAGCTGCAGTGATATGTGAAATCCTCTTTTGCATTTTTGCTAATTGTATTTGATTAACTCTATTTGTCTATCATTTATTTAAATTACACTTGAAGTTATGAAAAGGGAGACAATGAATCCCACAGAAGTACAAACCTTTTAGGGTAAAACATTAAGGAAATGATTTATTCCACTTCGTCCTCTGAGGTCCTAGCAGGTGCCCAGTCCAGTCAGTGTGAGATCACACTACCAACAAACCAATTGATATCTAAATTATCATCAATACAATCACTCAAAGGAAAAAAGACAAATCCTCTATAAGTCATAACTCAACACTCATTTTAAAATTGGTCTTCGTTCATATTGGATATTATGGGAAAGGGTCTGAGCTAGAGTGAATTTATTCTGACAGTTGAGAACAATAAGTCTTCACGCCAACACAATACAGCGCACTTCACACCGACTGTTTTTATTATGAAGGGTTGAACCGGAAAATAGCTGTGTCTTCTTCGACGCTAGTCCTGGCAGCTTTTATCAGCTCAGAGAACTGCAGAAAAAATGGCGGCGCTACGAGTCGTGGTGCTAACGGGGAGCGGCAGGGCTCTCCTAAGCACGTCGAAAATGATCAAGACCCCGGTGGTAAGTCGATATATGAGTGCTGTATTTATCAACCAAGACAGAGTGTTTTTATAACAACAATTTTATAGGAAAGTGCTGCCGTGGAGTGTCCTGGCACCGAGCTAACGTCAGCCTGTTTTCTGTCGAAGGGGTGAGACAAGGTCACTGGTGTGTTCCTACATATATTTAGCATAACTGTGAACTATGTTCATGGGACATTTTGTCATTCTCGAAATATATAGAATAACAAGGCCACAGTACCTATCATAACATTCACCACAGGTCTCTCAAACTTGGTAGAAGTCACAATATGTAATGTTAGCAAGCTAACCGGTTAGCCAACTATCGGTGTCGTCAACCACCCAGCAAATGGAGAGGAAAGATAAAGTTCTGCCTTTGTGAACAGTTACACAGATAATGGTCTATGTGATTGTGGTCATTGTAATTGTTTTATTTCTAACATGATGTATTTTCTAATTCCGTCTTAAATTCATATGGCTAAAGTGTATGCGCTAATGTTGCTGACGAGATAGCATCTCAAGGACTGTAAGGACTTCCTGTGAAGGAAGCAGTCTTTCATCGTCATTGCTGTATCATTAAGCTGTTAAATATTATATGGACGGTTTGAACTGTCCATATTTAAATGGTATGTGTTTAGTGATGGACTGTGGGTTATGCTGTTACATGACACCTGCTGGCTGGTTACAGAAGCATGATTGAAGGGCAGTCTCATAAGGATGACCAGCATGCACACTATTACCAAGGACATTGTGGTGAACTACAAATGGTGCCCATACAGTAAATCTGTGTGTGAGGAAACACTAAGTTTGACTCGTGTAGGTGTTAATTTAGAAGCACTCGAGAATCTGCTTCACTCTCAAATGTGAGAGGCTTAAACAACGTCTTTGTCTTCTGTGATTGGAATCAGAGAGTCTTTGCTTTCCTTTACACTGTTGCTGGGATAAGATAGGCAATTTGAAAATGTCACACCTGGCTTCAAATAATTGGAATTCTAATTTTATTTACTGAATTTTCATTGTACAGACAGAACGAGTTTTCTTTTATCTGAGAAATTAGCCATCAGCGATGAAAATGATTGGCATTGCAGCCCATAATGCTAGGAGTGTTTTTAGTCTTGATACTATTTTACAATAGAAATAGGGTTTGAACCAAGATTACAAGTCTGAATGATTAGGGCTGCTGATCTCCATTACTTTGGTCATTGGAATTTCTCATGATAGTAAAGTTGTCTAAAAGTGTCCTGGAATGTAAGGTAATCTTACCAGGTTATTGCTTGCTTTGTCCAGCCAACAGTCCAAAACTACTAATAGTTGCCATCATCAGTGAAATCTTGTCTTTTCTATTTAAACGTTAATGGTTTCAGCTCTAATCTAGCTTTTAAAACACTGAATATTAAGTAATCATTATTGTCCTCAGTATGTCTGTCCGTCCATCTGTAATTATTTTTTTTCAGAAACTATACATTCTAGCTTCATCAAACTTTGTTATATTTTAACCATGGTAAGTAGTTGAACGCATACGCCATCTTCAGAAGGCTCATGTTCCCATCAATCCTGTTTAAGAAATTGTGGTGAGACAGTCACACAGCTTTACTGGCTATACAGTAAGCAATTTATTTTCAGATGACATTAAGGCTGTCACTAACGACTATTTTATCGATTAATCTAAACGATGAATTTTCTCCAAAAAAATCTAAGTAAACATTCAATTTTTGAGGTCACTTTATTTCGACAAATGTTGCACAAAAACAAAATGTAAAGGCAGGTCTTTATAATATAGAACAAAACTCAAAATGACATTTATTAGACTCCTTGGCAAAGCAAAAAAAATTTTTTTTTAAATTACACATCTTTAAGAAATGTTTTTTGTAACATAAGATTGAAAAAAAGAGACTTATTTAAATCAAAAGTGCAACTTCAGAAGAGGTTCCTTTTCCTAATTAGACACCTTAAGAATAGATTTTAAAAAATGCACTCCAAATAATGGCAGCATTAAAATAATTGAGGAACAAAAACAAATAAAAGTTCTGTCTTAAATTAATATACCAACACCAGTTTCATTGATATTCCCTGGATGCACAAAAGACATGATGTAGGAAAATAAATGAAAAAAGAGAAATCTGGTTTTACGAAAGAAATCTTCAATTAGACAAGGAACATGGTCGAACAAGCCAAGGATGCACAGACACACACACAGACACTCACGTACACACACACACACACACACACACACACTCACGTATACACACACTCACGTACACACACACAGACACTCATGTACACACACACACACAGACACTCACGTACACCCACAGACACACACACACACACAGACACTCACGTACACACACACACAGACACTCACGTACACACACACACAGACACTCACGTACACACAGACACTCACGTACACACACACACAGACACTCACGTACACACACACACAGACACACACACACAGACACTCACGTACACACACACAGACACACACACACAGACACACAGACACTCACACACAGACACACACACACAGACACTCACATACACAGACACACACACACAGACACACACACACAGACACACAGACACTCACACACAGACACACACACACAGACACACACACACAGACACACACACACAGACACACACACACAGACACTCACGTACACACACACACACAGACACACACACACACACACACACACAGACACTCACGTACATACACAGACACACACACACAGACACTCACGTACATACACAGACACACACACACAGACACTCACGTACATACACAGACACACACACACTCACGTACATACACAGACACACACACACAGACACTCACGTACACACACAGACACAGACACACACAGACACACACACAGACACTCACGTACACACACAGACACTCACGTACACACACAGACACACTCACGCACACACACAGACACTCACGTACAAACACAGACACACTCACGTACACACACAGACACACACACACACAGACACACACACAGACACACTCACGCACACACACACACACAGACACACACACACACAGACACTCACGTACACACACAGACACACACACACAGACACTCACGTACACACACAGACACACACACACACAGACACTCACGTACACACACAGACACACTCACGCACACACACACACACAGACACACACACACACAGACACTCACGTACACACACAGACACTCACGTACACACACACATTGGCATGTAACGCTAAGTAAAATAAGCCCAAACTCTGGAAACATTTTCTCAAAACGTTTCTTATTCAGTTGAATTTCTAAGGCAACAGACAAACAACTTAATGTCATGTTTTATTAAACAGCTATGAGAAAAGATATAAAAAGCTCTCCCTACTAATGAACCCACAACACTTTCGGTGTCCAGAATAACACCTGTGTGCTTTCTTTTAAGGTGCTCATAGCACCCGTGCTGCTGTTATGCTAGGGTGACTTTGCATATGGTACAAACCACTTTCTTGTTTTCTCTTAACTGGATGTACTTCCATACTTTTGAAGCCTTTTGTCGTGAGAAACTGGTTTGAACAGAGTCTGCTGCCGCAGCCATTTTCACAGTCCGTGGAGCGGCTCGGGTCTGCAGCTTTATACTATTGGGAAAAACAGCTTCACCATGTATGAAGAGCTGCTTCGACTTCAAAAATTGATGTCGACACATTTTCAGCGTTGATTACGTTGGCTAGTCGCGGCAGCCCCAGATGACATTAGATTAAACATATTTATTTTTTACTCACCTGATCATAGAACAGCATGAGGCATCCTATTTGCCAAAATGAGACCTGAGCAGTTTCAGCTGTAAAGTCAGTGTTTCTCTGCACTCTTTGGCCAATACAGGTTGTCAGGAGGGGCTGTGAGACAAGACGACACCAACGTTTGCTTAGCTTGTTTAAAGGTTAGGATTCCTTCAACGTTCACAATGCTCACAAGGCTTTTACCAAGAGCCAAATTATCCACAGATGAATCCTTCTCTCCAAACCAAACAGACCTGGTAATAAAAAAACCTGTAAAAACCCTGACTAAAACAGTTTGACGTTAAAAATCTGTGCCCTTTGACGCAGGCCCCCCAACTCTCTCTACCACATTTCCTGTCACCTCTTCGGCTGTCACCATCCATTAAAGGCTAAAAGTCCCTGAAAATAACTTTTAAAAAAATCTCTGTCCCTCTAATGCTCTTTGATGGCCACAAAACGTCCAGGGGGCTGTGAGCTGAGCAGCTGTGAACATTACCTCAGCTCGTTTCTCTTAATTTAAGATCCAAACGTTTAATGACTAAAAGTCTTCAATGAATTTAAAGGTAAAGTGCTAGTTAGGACGATCAAGAGCTAAAGTGTCAGATAAAAAGTAGTAAGCTGGAGGTGGTTTGTGACAAACAACCACTGTCTATAAAAACTGTGATTAAAAGTAAATAACTGGTATCTTTTTTCCTCCGTAGGCCAACATGTCCTTCACCAGCCTCACACGGAACAAGAAGGTCGCCCTGACGACCCTAGGCGTGGTCACAGCCGGTGGGGCGGGACTTGCTCTGATGCTGCACCAGTCGGTTAAAGCCTCTGACCTGGAGCTCCACCCTCCTCATTATCCCTGGACTCACGCTGGACCTCTGTCCTCTCTGGACCATGCTAGGTGTGATGGATGCACACATTTCCTCTATAATAATCTGCAATCATTGTACAAAATCTAGTAACTAGTATTACAAATTGTGCTTTCACTATCAGTAAGGAGAATATTTAATAAGAAATTATGACTTTGCTGTTTTTTAACAGTGCAGTAAAACAGTGCAAAGACATTGGCACACATGAGCTTCAGTCATCATAAAAGTAAAGATGAAAGATATTTCCTTAAAACTGACAGAAACACAATACTGCCTTCACATTATTACACTGCCCTACATGCTGCAGTAACATGAATACATGCTACAATGTGTGGACAAAGGCAGGGCAGAAGAAGCCATAAAGGTAACATGGATGTAAACGATGCTGATTTTCACATGCGTAAAACCTTGACTTTTCAAATGTTTTATGAGGAAGGAAATGCAACAAACACGTTTTTCTTTGTTCAGATTAGATCAGAAGACTGAATGTAAACATAACATCTATTTATAAGGAGTCTCCATAGACCATCTAGTAGAGAAGTCAATTATCTTTGTGCTCTTTTGCTAGCGTTTTTTTTTCTGTTTGAACCTGATTTAAAGTCTGCTGTGTTTGGACTCTGTTCTTCTTCTTTCCCCTGCAGCGTTCGTCGTGGTTACCAGGTGTATAAGCAGGTATGTTCAGCCTGCCACAGTATGGAGTACCTGGCCTTCAGAAATCTGGTTGGAGTGTCACACACCGAGGCTGAGGTCAAGGCCATCGCTGAGGAGGTGAGGCTGAGAGACGGTGTGATCGAAATAAACATATTTATAATAAGTGAAACATAAGAGTTGAGTCCACGGTGGTGCAGGTTTCAGGTGATCTCATAACTCCTAGTATTCTACAGCACACACATTAAAACACAGGCCTTGTGTTGGGTTCTTTTTATGCTGAAAGCAGAAGTTCTGCCAGGAGGTGGTGACTCGTGGATGTTTATCTTGATGTACGTCTACGTTTTCAAGCATACTTTAAAGGTGTTCTGTGCGTTTTGTTCAGATTGAGGTCGTGGACGGTCCTGATGAGAAAGGAGAGATGTTCACCCGACCGGGAAAGCTGTCGGACTATTTTCCAAAGCCATACCCCAATTCTGAAGCAGCCCGAGACGCCAACAACGGAGCCCTGCCCCCAGACCTCAGCTACATCGTCAATGCCAGGTACCTCCTGAAGCACGGCCCTGCCCAGTTAGTCTGAAAGCCACATAATGATCTGAGCCCGGCTCACTGCTCTCCCCTCTCCCCTCAGACATGGAGGAGAGGACTACGTGTTCAGCCTGCTGACAGGATACTGTGAACCTCCAGCAGGAGTTTCACTTAGAGATGGACTCTACTACAACCCATACTTCCCCGGACAGGCCATCGGCATGGCCCCACCCATCTACAACGAGATACTGGAGTACGATGACGGTAAGAGAAGATGTCAGGCTCACGCGACTTGGGCAAACTGATTGGTCCGTTACTGACCAGTCAAAGCGAGGCTTTTGTCCAGAACCACTGAAACCATGACTTCTATTGAGTGTCAGTACAGTACAGTACAGTATGTTCTGTAGTTTAACTGTTGAACCCTTAATGCCCACCTACCCACACATACACAACAATCTCAAGTACAGGATATACCTGCTCTACTGCCAGAATAAACCACAGGAAATTTTGATGTGGATCCAGTTTTTTTTCTCTCACTTTCCTTAACATTGTGAGACAGGTGTTCTCCGTTATTGTCTGTAAGTTCTCAGCGAGTATTTCATGGAGCTTGATCTCAAAATCAGGCACATTTAGGGAGTTGGTATCAATGAGTGTTGCAAATTGGTGAGGATCCAAATGAAAATCTGGATCCAGGAAGACAGATTCTATATCACTGTCAGTGCCGTGGTTGGATTTAAACACGTCTGTCACTCACTGTGTCTAGGACAATACTTTATGGTTCTCTCTAGCATAAAGTCTTGTGCTGATGGTTGTTGTGTGTCTGTTGCCATAGGAACCCCTGCCACCATGAGCCAGGTTGCTAAAGACGTGTGTACTTTCCTGAGGTGGGCTGCAGAGCCAGAGCACGACCAACGCAAACGCATGGGACTGAAGGTACCACACACAATGATTTATAAATACCAGCTGCTCTACTTAAGATTTGACTGAAAAAATACAGTCTAAAGTTATGTAATGAGAGATAGATCAGATTTTGACTCACAAATAAATCTATAACATTACTCATCTGACCAGATATTTGATGTCAGCGTTTGGTATAAACTATAAACTCCTGATCTGATCTGCTACGAACTGGACACGTCCACGATTTAATCATTTCTAACCATTTCAGTAAATGATTTGTCTTGGTTGTGTGTTCGAGGTAAGACAGAGCAAGACCATACAATATCAACACAATGCAAAAACACAACAATGTAACCTATCAAGAAATGATAACAGAAACTCGGGCAGAGATGACAGAAGAAAGTTGAACTCGAGCTGATTTGGGAGGGGGGTGTAAACATGGAGGCGGTTGTGGAATGAATCCTTGTCTTCTCCTCCAGCTGCTGATGGGCTCGGCCATCCTCATCCCCCTGATCTACTACATGAAGAGACACAGGTGGTCGGTGCTGAAGAGCAGGAAGATCGCCTACAGACCTCCCAAGTAAACGGAAGCCAACTCACCCCTACCAGGGCTTAAACATACGGAGAGGGCAGCGTTCAGTGACTCCACAACGCTCACATCACAATGACCATACAGAAAGGGAACACGTGACACACGCATGCCTTTCAGAGAGGGGCGGAGAAATAAGAGTATTACTATGTTTATTCCTTCTTAGCTGTTGGCGTGGTAGAACTTCTCCTGCATCTGGAATCTTGTGGTGAAAGTTGGTGTCGGAGAGTTGTGGTGTTCTTGAATGCACCCTCAACAACGATTAAATTTGTATCATCTGCATAGAGACATCACTGGTAGCAGTCCACATTTCGACATCTCTCATCAGACATTTTGTCACGATTGACTGGTGAGCTGATCGATCGTCCGTCTTTGTAAGATACTCCATAATCACACAAGTGCTGACAAATGGTTGCCCTCAAAGTTTGCAGCATCCTGGATGTGTTCAAATCCATCCTCCCTGTCGTCTCCAGGAAGCCACCAATGGATCAAATGCAGCCTCTGTACCTCTGTTTTACTGTATAAAATAAATTATCGTAAACCTGTGTGTGTGTGATGGTGTGTTTTGTTTCAAGCATCAGATGTTACACACGCACACACACATACCTAATGCTGTCTGTCGTCTTCATTTCTGTCAGATTTATGGAATCTGCATCTTCTGTATATCATGTAAATATTTAATAGATGAACGAACAGAGTTTGTAATGAGGTCATAGTTTGTTGATCAGAGGAAAGATAAATATACCTTTATATATTAAGCAGTTTTATTATTTTCTACAGTCAAGACTACAGGTTTATATCTGATGTTTATTCTCTGTCACAGGCAGCTGGAACCAATCCAGTTTATATTTTATTCTAAAGGTCAACCAGTTTGATGACTGACACCTTTATGACCCATGTGAACAAGTATTTGAAACAAAAAGACATTCATTGACAAATGATTGAAGGTATGTAACAGTTCAGATGTGTTTCCTCCATCAGGAGGTGATGTTTTCTCCTGTGTTCTTTGGTTTATTTGTTGGCTTTTCAGCAGGATTTCCACCAAACGTAACAGATGGGACATGGGTCGGGTTTTGGACTAAAGGATCCAGGATTGTATTCCACGTAATCTTTGCTAGATAGGGTGGGTGTCAACATTTAGCTTTATTACGGTTCAAACTACTGAAGTGATTTCCTCTAAGCTCAGTGGGGGGGTGGATCATGCAGAACTGTTCATGCTGGGTGGAGGTTTGAGCCCCACTGAGTTGATTTTAAAATGTACTCATTTATTTGCATACAGACTGAATGATGAATCTGGATTATTCATGGACACATAAGCAACATTTCATAGATTTTTAAGTATTTTTCCTACATTGAGTGAAACAGTAAATTGTTCTTTAACCAGTGAAAACAAATAATTATTATTGGTATCCATTCAGTTCTTCACTAAGATAACACTTTATTGATCCAGGATGGAATCAAGCCTGATAAATAAGATTTTGTCCTGACGATGAAGACAAACCACAGTTATGAGACCATGTCCTTCATCTTGCCCCAGAGTCTGAAGGTCAGGTTGACCATGTTTGAACATCTCAGAGCTCCTGAGACCAGCTGTGGATCATCCAGCAGGGGGTGCTGCAGGACTCTTCACTGCAGCCTTCGTTCTGCAGGAATCAGCTCCTCTGCATCTCTGATTGTGTCTGAAAGAGTTGCTCCTTCATCATCAGACTCTTCTGCTCTTCTTCCTCTGTCAGACCAGTGATCCTGGCCTCCTCTTCCTCATGTAGAAACTGATGAAGCGTCTTTAAGTGCTCCCTAATCTGCCTCAGTGTGTCAGACCTGGACCTTGATGTGTTCTGCTGTCTGATCACAGGTCAGTTTAGCTTTCGGTTCTCCTGTAAGGACTTCAGGGGTTTCTGGAACTCCTCTCTATGATCATGTGCTGCTTCATCGATGGGCCTGAATCTGTGGTTGTGTGTTGTTGGATCTCTGAAGATGTCCTGGCACACAGAAGAGATCCTCCTCAGATTGGACATGATCTGTCTGAGTGAAGCTGAAAACTCACCAGGGAGTCCATCGCTGTGACGCTCCTCCAGTCTGGTGCTGGAGCTGGTTTCTAGCTCTCCTCTCTCAGGAGATGTTGGTAGTTTGACTTCTGACTGTGACTCTTTCCTGCTTGGTTTACAGGTGTGTCAGGTAAGGGATGGAGCAAAGAGTTGAGTGAAGAACCACACAAATTGACATCTTCACACCCTGCTGATCCCTGTACAAAGAAAGAAGAGAAGAAATGATCGTATGCAAACCTTCATAAAAGAAGTTTATTCAAATGTGCTGTTAGTACACTTCTTTTAAACTAAAAAAAAGAGTGTACTGTACTTTCAGTCTACTTTTTATGTACTTGACAAAATTATACTTATGTATTCTTGGCGTAGACTGACAAACAGAAAAGTATATTTGGACTACTACTAAATCTTTTGACTGAGGTATACTTAATAAAAGAATAATATATTTACCTTCTACTAAAAGTTTACTTGTAGTTTTGCTTACTCTTTTCATAGAGCAGCCTGTTAAATACTTGTTCCACACATATTGGCTTCTTTGAGGCGGTGCTCCAACATATGTTTTCATACCATCTTAACCTGAGTGTAAGTTCAGAGTAAGTTCTCTCCCATATAAAGAACTCTGAGTGTTATTAGAGTCTTTTGATTGGTTTAACACGTGAGCCAATGCAACACCATCAACCTTCATTTTTTTAAAACTTGTGTGAAACATTAGCCGCATCAATAACAGCTTGTAAAGGTCACCTTAAAAATGGAACAGAACACGGACAAATATATTCTGTATGTAGCACAGAAGTGATGTTAGTATACCAACCACTGGCCAGCTGACACCACTGTTTCTATTGGCAGAGCAAACAGGAAACAGGATGTTAGTACAGGTATTTAGTTCTCCCAGAGAGTGGATCAGAAACGCCTCTTGGATACTGGTGTAATTTTTAAATCTGGCTGCGTCCCACTGTTACCACTCTTTTGCTAAGCTAAACTTGTCAGCTTCATAATGAAGCCGCAGACATGAGATCGATGATCTTCTCATCTCACTCTCAGAAAGAAAGTGAATCAGTCTCTGAAGATGACATCCCCCAAAATATGGTACATGCATCAGTCTGTGACATATCCTCCGTTCCATTGCTGAGTAGTGGATATCATTTTGGATATATGTTACGGGACACCTTAAAATCATCTTTCAGTGGAAAACTAAAGAAATAAAATAGAATAAAATCTAAATACTAAAAGGCACAACTACTTCTGTGGTTGATTGATATGTAAAGTTTGGTGAAGCTGGGATGTCTAGGTTGTGAGATGTGCTCCAGACAAGATGCCCACCCTTCAGAGTCACCTAAAACAACATGTTTCCATGGAAACCACACGAGACAAAATGTATGGTGAATTAAATATATCACTTTACACAACCACTAACCACAGTTAAAATACATCCAAAATTTGGTGAAGCTAGCATGTGTAATAGCGAGATATGCTTTGGACAGAAACGATGAAGTACCGATTGGACACGCCGATGATTATTTACCCCTGTGATGTCATGGTTGGGGGGGCGGGGGTAAAATGTTCCATCAACTGTATTCACACTTCCTCTCTACCTGCAGTCATCACATCCCTCCTTTGATTGAGGGTTAAATAAACAAGTGTGCTGTTAGTTTAAAGCAGCTTCGGGCCGTCATTAGGAGCTAATCTGGTCTGAAAAGGTTTTCCTCCCTGCTGCTCCAACCAGCATTCAGACGCTACAGGATTCATCTGCATCACAACACACACAGATTAGGCTAATGGCATTAGTCCATCTCACCGGATCACTGCTGCTGCCATCATTATCATTATTATGATTAGGTTAAACTCTGTCACAGACTTTGGCGTATTTTTAATGTGAGAACTGAAGTGATTTTCTACTTTGGTAATTCAGAAGAAAAGGTCGCCGTCATGCTTTGTGTTTGTGTGACACTGGTGACGGCCTTATCTCACACATACACTCATATAATGTAACGCATGAGGGAAAACACACACACACACACACACACACAGACACACACACACAGGCTGCAAAGTTTCCAACTCCTCTGTTTGCAGAGTTGTGAAACCAGAACAAACTGAAGTTGCCGTCCCTCAGTAACAAACGGCAGAGATTAGCTGCTGTGTGGAACCTCAGGGAATCTCATTCACATGGAAAACCATTCATTCTAATTGGTGGCCAGTGTAAATCCTCCACTCCCATTTAAACCCGCAGTTTGTTCTCCTGCTGCTTCACATGCACCTCAGACTGAACATCCATTCACAGCTGATTTTACTTCACCTTCACACCGTCAGTATCAGCAAGTTTTTTTTATTAGTCAGTCAGATCAATCATTATGGCGTCCACTCCGGCTCCTGACACAGAAGAAAGCAGTCTGGGGTTTTCTGTGGAGCGGATTCTGGGTTTGGAGCTGCAAAGACCTGGAAACTGTGTGGAACTCCACCGACCCTGGACAGGTTAGGACCAAAGATCTGTTTGTTACTGATGAAAAAACCAACTGTCAGGCTAAACTATAGAACTCACCCATTATTCCTCTGTTGTTGTTGTTGTTGTTGTTGTTGTTGTGTGTATAATGTAGTTAAAGCATTTAAATACTATTGAGTTATTTACTATTTATATTATTTATTATAGTTATTTACTTTTAAGAAATAAAATCATACATTTGTATTAATTATCAATATTAATTTATTAATATTAAATATATTGCTGTTAATTATACAATCATTAGACCATATTTAATTTTCTATCTATCTATCATCTATCTATCTATCTATCTATCTATCTATCATCTATCTATCTATCTATCTATCTATCTATCTATCTATCTATCTATCTATCTATCTATCTATCTATTATCTATCTATCTATCTATTATCTATCTATCTATCTATCTATCTATCTATCTATCTATCTATCTATCTATTATCTATCTATCTA
>CM075185.1:31663373-31670873 GCA_037577475.1 Chaunax sp. Z400
TTCCTTCAGAGAGTCCCGTCTGCAGCTGGTTCAGAGGACTGTGGCGGACCTGGGTGTCAAACACAAGGTCATGAGTCACCTGGAGGCCAAGCAAGATGTGAGACGTGACCGGGTTCTCGTCCCCAGGCTTGCCCCTTGTCTCCAACTTGAGGTGGAGGAAGAGGAGGAGTGATGCACATGAAACCATCCTGCTTTTGACATTTGGGTCTGTTGACTTGTACATTTAATTGTCCGTCTCTCCCAGCTTTTGTCCCTCCTTACAAACAGGGGCGTGTCCAGACTTTTTTGATTGGGGTCTGACTTATACATGGGTGGTTTGAAGTCCATGCATGCACACAGACACAGGTCATAATAGTATTAATTTACAGATTCTCATATACTGTATTTATGAATATTATATTGTCTTACAGTTTCTTCTATGCCTGTATTTATTTATTTTTCTTACATGACATTAGTTTTAGCAGACACTTTCATCCAATGAGACTTATAATGAGTGCATGCAAGATAAATAACCAATTACATCACACAGTGGAACCAAACACATATGATATAAAGCATCCATACTTTATTCTTTCAGCCCCCCCTCCAACAGTATGCTACAAAAAGAAACAATGCACATTCCAAAATACCAAGGACAGATAGCCAATAATTCTTCAGGACAATGGTGTAGTACTTGGGGTGGCCCATCAGATGTCAGGGGTGGCCAGTGTCAGTTTAGGCCCGTCTTTCTGGACACACCCCTGTTTAACATAATAAAACTATAGAACACTAAAAAGCATTCAGAGCACATTCCTCTGCCAACGCCATCATCACTAAAACCTGACAACTGCAAAATAGTTTCCAGGTTATGTCAAAACTAAATCCTGCCTCTGACAGAAGAAATGGGCTCCCTCGTGTGTGAACAATAAATACATTCCATTTTGTATCACTGTGAAGAGATCATGAATTGTTGAACCACCTAATTCTTTGTCCCTGTGAATTTACTCCCAGCATTTAGACTAATGTGTTGATCATTAGTAGTTATTGAGTTATCTTCAAAAATATGATTTTCCATAATGACAGATCTAGATCTATTTTTCATCTTCTTACATTTCACAGATACATAAAATCCATTTGAACAACTCTGAACCTGCATTAACTCAGCTACATACTGGTGGCAGCACCTCTCTTCCTTACCGATACTGTGACCCAGCACGTGTTGTCCCCCCTCCAAATATAGATTTCAATCTCCCGGGTCCGGATTATGGTCCAGATCCAGATCCAATTACACATAGTGATGGAATATATTGAATTTGTCATACCTGGGTATTTTTATGTTGATTGGCCCATTATTATTTTCCATGATAGCAGAACAAATTCAAATGTTGATGAAAGTGTAAAAGATCTAGTATTTATCTGCTGCATAATTTAATCTACTATTTGGCCCCAGATTACAAAATTTTCCATTCACAATCTATGGAGAAACAAATAAACAAACATGGGTGATGACATAACCTCCTTCAGTTCTCATTTGTAGAGTTAACAAATGGTGACAAATGAAATTTACTGTTAGTTTATCCCAGCCTTACCCTGTCAGTTGTTTCTGATTATTTGAAATCTGTGATTATCATGGATTTAGAAAACAGGATTTAATGATGATTACATGACTTAACACAGAAAATGGTTCCTCCATCAAAAAAAAAACAGGACGTATACGGTATACAAATGTTGTCAAGAGATACTCTGGATCAATTTGTTAACTGTTCTGTAATGTAAAGTGTCTTAATATGTGAACATATTGGAATATATAAGCATTGGGATCTCATGTCTATCCCTTGCATGACATCACTGAAGCTCACAGTCATCAATGTATCAGTTTGATGGCTAATTATGTCAGTCATTTCAACACTGGAAAGAAATTAAGACAAATTATCACCTGTGAAATTGTTTAAGACAAGCCAAAACTCACAGTTGTATAATGTTGATGTATTAACACATCAACACACTATTTTTCATGTATTAAAATATATGTTGAAAAAGAAAAAAGGTGACATTAAAATAAATGAATATATGTCAAATCTAATAATTAAATTTTCAAAGGCTTTTCACTTTGATGATGCTTGTGTTTTATTTGGTATTATTTTTAATGTATTTTCATGATGTCTTTATCTGTTTCATTTAATGTTTGTCTTGTATTTATTCTTACTTTTTAAGTTGTCAAAGACAAAATTACGCGGCTGGCGTTGATTGGTTGAACTGTGCCCCGCGTGTGTCCCGGAAGTGAAAGCGGAAGACCGATGTGTGTCTGTAGTACATGAATCTGTCCGGAACATTCGTGTTGGGTTGTGGTATTCTATTCTAGAAAATGGACACTTTAAATAAACTGAAACAGTTTGACGCTTATCCCAAAACTCTGGAGGATTTCCGAGTGAAGACGTGGGGAGGAGCGACCGGTGAGAGGCTTTAATTTATCACAGAGCAGCAGCCATTCACACTCACAGACTGTTAGCTGCTGCGGCTAACAACAAGGCTAATGTACAATTTAAAATGTATGAAATACATCAAGTTCCAGTCTTAACATAATCATTGTGACGCGGTGTAAGCCTGAACAGGAACAGAATAGGCACTTTTAACACGTAAAAGTCAATGATAGAGCTGCATACCGACAATGCTAGTAATAGAAATACCAATACATACAGTATAAATAGGAGATGTAACGCTCTTTTCAGATTACTCATTTGTTACATCGTTTTATTTTGAGGGATGCTCCGTTTACTCCATATTCTCTGGAACCGAAAATAATAGGAATTTTGTATGTTTTAGCCCATTGTGCAATAAATTTAAACCATGAACACTTTCATGCTGGGAATTTTACAAATCATGCTGCTAATGTTAGATTTTGGAGGTATAACTAAGACTTTATTGATCTTTTGGGTGGTGGTGGTCGGGGGGGGGGGGGGGGGGGGTGCGTAGTTAAGAAAACAGACTAGCTATTTGAATAAACTATTAATTATAAATCATTTGAATGGAATGGAATGGAATTTAAATCAAAGTAAGAATTTAAAGACGTGACATTCAAAATCATGTTACATTAACTTAGACAATAAAGGTGAAATGTACAAATAACAATCCTACAACCAGTTGAAAACAGTAGAAGGTTAACATCTTTAATGTTTTACCCCATCAACTTCATTGATTTTTGTAAATATATATCAATTCTGATTTTAATGTCAGCACAGTGTTCAAATAAATAAGGGGCAACAGAAGACTCAGAAAGTTGTGAAAACCTCCAAAATACCTGCTCGGAACAGTCCACAGGTAATTGGATGAATTGATAACAGAATGTACTGCTATTATTTAATATAATGCCATGATATAATTGATAATGATCAAAACGAACCCTAAAAGTATCATTTGCTGTATGAAAATAAAGAAATAACAAGGATTTCATCCTTGAAGCTAACACTGGCTTGGCCTAAAACAGTCCTCCTATTGTTTATGTGACAAACTTAATTAGTGGGGCTCAGATTAAGTTGAATTTGGTCAGTTGATTTTTGGAAGTAGCAGACATTCTCTCCATGGAGATGTGGGCTAACAGGAGATTTCTATATTGGGTTAAACTTAAATTCTCTCTAGACTTCCAGTTCATGAGGATAGTTTCCTTGGCGATGCTAAGGGCAGTGAGAAGCATGTGTGATTTGTTTATCTCCATATCGATGTTACTGAGGTCACCCAGAATGCAGAGGGAGGGGGAAGCTGGGATGTGGCACCCTAGACATGCTGACAGGTCTTCACATATCTTCTGCTAGCATTTATTGACCGGTGCACATAGCCACATAGCATGCATATAATAATCCTTTATGCTACCAGTGCAATGCAGGCAGATGTTTGAATGTGTAAGACCCATTCTGAACATCCTTTGTCCTGTGTAGTTCTATGAAGACTTTTGTACTGTATGAGCTGTAGGTTGGGGCATTTGGTCATTTTAAAGGTATTACAACAGACATGCACCCAGAAATCTTGGATATCTCTGGACTGATAAAACAAATAGTTAAATCTGTCTCCCACTTGGAAGTCAGGAGAGAGACTGTGGGATCAGGATTATTTAAGTTCCAGACAGGATAAAGTGTCTTTAAAAACATCATCTAATGCATGTTTTTATTTCTCGCACATGATAAAATATGTTTTAGAATCTGGAGGATTTTTCCTTTACAGTTTCACACAGTTTCAACCAGGAGTTAAAAGAGCTCCTCTGGTTTCTAACACACACTTGTTCTGTGTCTCTGCAGTGACGGTCATCAGCGGTGTCATCATGTTAATCCTGTTCATCTCTGAACTGCAGTACTATCTCACTAAAGAGGTGAGTTCATCCACATCACCTGATTCCATCTGATATCCTCCTCGTTTCTGGTGAAATCAGATTTGACTGCTATCAAAGTTGTGACTGAGGGACATGTCTGCTACTTATTTGTACATAACTTTACAGAACATACAGTAATAATGCTAAAAACCTAAATCAGGTGTCCATGGATAGATCTCAATGGGTTCCAAAATATACAAAGAAATCAGATTTTTAGCCACATTTTTCTGTACATGAAAATGAGCTAAACCTCAGTGTGATGTAGGGACAGAAAATCAACATCTATCTTTAAACTTTGTTTTCAATTAGCCGTCTATTTTCTTAATCAAATGTGACATTGTGATATTTTATTATAATATAATTATATTGATCAAATTGATTTTATATATAAAATCAATTTGTACCCAACATGTGATGCCCTACAACTGTAGAAATGAAAGGTCTAATGTAAAAATCAAAACAGATCCTAAAAGTATCATTTGCTGTATTAAAATAAAGAAATAACAAGGATTTTGGCCTTGAAGCTAACACTGGCTTGGCCAGAAACAGTCCTGTGGTGTGTTCTGGCAGGCCAGCCCAACGTGTGAACGTACATTTTCACACTGCTCCATCATTAAGTTTATTTTTTATTTTGCCCACTGACTACCACCGGATATCTGTGGTTAAGTCTTTAAAACCATTAAATTCAGCTTCCCAAAGAGTCCTCAGCAGGTATTCAGAGACAGATGGCCCCGTCAGTTTTTATGTGGTTTGAGTCTGTTGGGAGACACCACACATCGTCACCACACAGTCCTCCTTTTGTGTAGTTTAAGTCGACACTGTCAGACCTGCAGCAGACACTGACCCTGCTGTTAAAGACAGTAGCTAGGAAGCTCATCCAATCACGCTGGACAAGAGTCAATTCAAACAAAACTTAAATTAAGTTATTCCTTACTACAAAAAAAATAGAATTGCATTCATTCTGTCCATCCATCAATTTTCTCCCTCTTATCTGGGTTCAGGCCATTTAAAATAATTATGTTACGAGGAGATATTGATATATGGTAGCAAAGATGTAATATACAACCCCGATTTCAAAGAAGTTGTGACAGTGTGTAAAATGTGGATAAAACAGAATGCAGACACGCTGTGTTTAGTTTTTATGAAGTGTTCCTGAGTCCATGTAGAGACATTAAGCAGGTCTAATGCTTGAGAAAACACATCCTGTCAGACTAGTCTGATTAGTCTGGTCACACAATGAAACTGACTGTACTGTAGTTTGCTGAAGGCTCAGCCTCATGTCATCACGGTGTTGAATGATGTTAACTAGCCGTAAAAATGTGACCTCCACCAAGGGAGGAGGTTATGTTTCTGCCGGCTTTGGTTGGTTTGTTAGTTTGTTGGTTTGTTGGTTTGTTTGTGAACAGGATAAAAGAAAAAAATGGATTTTGATGAAATTTTCAAGAGATGTCAGAAGTGGCCCAAAGAAGAATTGATTAGATTTTGGTGGTGATCCGGATCACCGTCTGGATCCAGGAATATTTTATTTATTTTTTATTATTATAGGATTAAACTGCTACATGTTCACTTGTAATGTAAAGTGTCTCCATCCTCACAAATGTATCTAATTGATTCATGTCCATATAACAGCTGATGAATTTCAACACATTACCCTGTTTTAATATACTTCCTGTTCTCCTGCTTGTGTGTGGCTTTGTAACGACTCTTAAAGTGTTACAAGTGTCAATCACCTGTTGTGACATTACAGTTTATTTATATGAGATGACAATATGAACAACTAACAGCCACAATAAATAAAGGTTTTAGTAAAGATTTTGTTTTAATTTTTCCTGTCAAACTTTCTAATGAGTTCATTTAGAGGGTTACATCGTGGGACTTTGGCTTTAGAGTGAAATGCCAACATGGGGAAACTGAGCAGCCTTGGCGGAGGTCTGCGCTCTGAGTGCTTTCTAATTACTGTTTTCTCTCACCTTTAAACTCACTAGATTCACATCTATCATTTTTTCCTTGAACAGTTTTATATTTATTAGAAAATGAGAGTAGTGACTGCTAGAAGCTGCTCCTCCAAACATTTCAACATGTTGGCAACGAGTATGTCGAGGACAGAAATCCACGAAGCTTCAGCTGATGCCTTTAGTTTCATGGAACAAAATGTTGTGAAGATAATAAAACCAGTAAGAATTAATATTATTATTACTTTTCCTGTTTTTGGAAAGTCCCATTAAAAGGAATTGAGGCTTCATACTCATAATGTAATAAAAAAATATATTAGGCCTAATTTTCTTTTGCTTGTCACAAAAATGGGGAAGTGCATTGTTTTGTCATATTTGAAATATATTCAGGTACCTGTTTGAGGGTTCAGTGTCAGACATGGTTTTGTTTAGACTGAATGAAAATTCCTCCACGCTGTCTGGTCCCTGTAGGTTCACCCTGAGCTGTACGTTGACACGTCACGAGGAGACAAACTGAAAATCAACATCGATGTCATTTTCCCTCACATGCCCTGTGCCTGTAAGTAGAACCGCTGTTATCTTTCTTCCTTAGAGAGGAGCTTAACATCCTGATGATGATGCTGTTCCACTGAACCCCTCGCCTTCTACCGTTCTGTTTTTTTTCTTAGACCTCAGTATAGATGCGATGGACGTGGCTGGCGAGCAGCAGTTGGACGTTGAACACAATCTGTTCAAACAGCGGCTGGACAAAGACCTCAGAGCTGTCACCCTTGAGGCAGAGAAACATGGTAAACATTGACTTTACTCTGACATTTTAAAGTAGGTTCAACAAGACCTTCAACAGACGATCCAGGTGGCAAGAAAGGAGGAGGTGTGGGTGTTACCCATGGTTAGTGGAGTGATTCAAACCCTCCTCACTATCAGTTAAGTCACTAAACAGCATAATTAAATATAGTAATATAATATAATATATTACTAAAGCACCGTGTCCTGAAATTTAATGTTAAAAACACTAATAAAAAGTCACATTTGCATTTTGGAACATAAAACGTCAAAACTTAAACTTCGAAACTGAGCACAGCTTGATGGGAAATGTGGGCCGTCGCTACAGCTCCAGCTTTCATCAGACTGTGTGTGTATGTGTGCGTGTGTGTGGCTGACTGTTGCAAAAGGACACACACTTGTAAACAAGAGGTTTAGTAAACACTC
>CM075185.1:31673373-31698373 GCA_037577475.1 Chaunax sp. Z400
ATGCTGGAGAAACACGTCTGTCTCTTCCTGATGTTTTGTAGTTGTTGTGGTGATACTCGTAACTTAAATGGTCATTGAAATTACACAGTTTAATTTGACTTTTTTTATTCATGTGAATTCTTGAGCTCATTTAGATAAAAAAATAAATATCATTTTAAATTACCAGAAAATAACGTTTAATTTCATCCTAAGTGTTTGTTAGTACCACGCCACCTCCACTGGAGGCTGCTCCAAAATTAAGTTTGTAAAATTTGATGTTGGGATTTTAATGTCTTAAACAAATTAACTAAAAAGGAGAAAGTGAGTTTGCAGACGTTGGAGAAACCTTTAAGCATGTTCAACAAGGTAAAGAATATTTAATAGTAATAGAAAGAAAACAAACACCATGTTGGAGCTGTTCCTGTGATGTTCCTTCTCAGAATGAAATCATTTCTTTTGATTGTGTATTCTTTCCTTCAACACACCTTACTCTTACTTTCTCAGGTGATTTATGTCCACTGGGATGAAAATCTGACATTTTGAGTTTCTGAAGTTGAAATATTTCAAATCCTGTTATGATTTTAGAACAGAGTTTTAAAGAAGTTAGTCATACAAGAAATGGTTTTAATCTTTTGACAATATTGTGATAATCCTGCTAGAAAAAGAATATTCATGTTGTCACAGGTTAGTGACTATGGTGCAGCATAGTAACTGTTCAGTGTCGATGGATCACATGGTCTGGCAGTGGGCAGGGGTTAAAGGATTTTGGGGAAATGTATCGAGTATCATGTCTGATATTATCAAAGCCATCTCTCACTCCGTGTGTCTGCTGTTACTTAAAGACACCACCTTGAAACTAACTGATTTACTGATTTAGAGATATTTTCATCAATTACCTCCTATTCTCTTTTGAATTATATAGTGATATGATACATACGTGTCTTAATTACATTCCCTGTTCATTTGTAATGTCTGCATAGATTATGGAGAAAATTGGCAAAACGTTTTAGTCCTGGAAGTTATTGTTTCTTTTGTCCTACTGTGTATGTTTTCGCTATGTAATGCCGAGGTATCTGTTTTCTCTACTAACTAACGAACTAACTAACTACTTTACTTTTCATCATTTTTTCTTATTTTTGTTCTATTTATCGACATTGTTATACTTATGTTTATTTTTCATGTCTATGTGTCTAGCTCTTGGCATTTAGGGGGTGGGGCTATGGGATTGGGATTGATTAGCTTGATGGAATGATGCTAGACAGTTGAGGAAATAAAAAACAGTCATTGTAGCTGTATTGTGTATATGTATATGTATACGCAATAAATATTTGATCACAGTATCTATGGATTACATACAATATGTTGTTAGAATACAGCAACTCTCTCGTGTTACTGTGGAAAATATATTCTTTTTCCTGACAGTGACCCTAAAACTGTTATGACTGGATAATTATTTTTATTTACCCCCTCCTCTTCTTTGTTTCTCAGGTGGCAGGAAATTTCCATTTTGCTCCAGGAAAAAGTTTCCAGCAGTCTCATGTCCACGGTAAGACCTGCTGCGTTTCTCTGCTCACACTCTGACACAGAGGCATTCAAAGGATCGGATCTGCAACAACCTGAGCTCAGCAGTGCAGGGTAGTCCTGCTGCTTTCCTTCTGAACAGTTCCATGACTATGTTCAGAGTGGCCACAGGACTAACTTCTAGCAGTTTATGAGTAAACGGGTAGCAGGAAACTGTTACTGGCATATTTAGAATATCAGGTAGACAGCTGAATATTGAAGGTCAAAATTAAATTAATTAAATTAATTAAATTAAATTAATTAAATTTGCACTGTTCAACATTATGTGCTATTGTTTAAGACAACAGCTCTCCACAGAGAAAAGGCTATGAAACAACACATTCATTGAACAATGAATCTAATTTTTCTCATTTGTTCCAGGAAAAAATGACAGCATTTCTTAATCCCATAAGGCTTAAAGAGTGTTCAGAGTGTGTGAATATTAAATGTGTTTTATCAGTCTCTGTTCATCATCCTTCATCATTGATCCATACATTCACACCCATCACATCAATTAATAAAACATTGATCACAATCTTATCTAAACGCATGTTCTGGTTTCCCAGTAATGACTAATCATTGTGATGTTTGAATGTCTTTCAAGTTAGTGCAGTGAAAATAAACACTTGGCCCTGTTTAAATTATTACTAGTTAAATGGTGCACAGTCCGGGTGCAGTGTACCCGAGTGTGTAATAGTTGTAGTGATGTGTATAGATCGATTTGATAAAAATGATCATTCTGATTCATGGCAGATGGGAGAATAGGTAGGCTACAGCCTAAATTAGAAAAATATATTAATAACATTACCTGCAGTGACCCCACCCTGATGCAGTAATGATAAGTGTGTCTCCCCTTTAAGAGAGGTGCATTGAGGCATTACCTTCATTGACTGTTTAAATCTCCATCACGTGCCAACATGTGGGGCGGCTGTGGCTCAGGAGGTAGAGCGTCGTTCACAGAACGAAAGGTCAGTGGTTCGATCCCCAGCCCCTACAGGTCTACAAGTTGAAGTATCTTTGAGCAAAGATACTGAACCCCAATTTGCTCCCCGGGCGCCGTAAAGGCAGCACTGCTCCTCAGGGAGGGGTCAAATGCAGAGGAAGAATTTCCCCTGTGCAATTAATAAAGTATCTCAATAATCTTAAATAATGTTCTGTGTTCTTCTAACGATGTAGAAGGTCACACACATGCAGTCCAGGTTCACACGGTGAAACAGTCCAGGTTCACACGGTGAAACAGTCCAGGTTCATATAGTGAAACAGTCCAGGTTCACACGGTGAAACAGTCCAGATTCACACGGTGAAACAGTCCAGGTTCATATAGTGAAACAGTCCAGGTTCACATGGTGAAACAGTCCAGGTTCATATAGTGAAACAGTCCAGGTTCACACGGTGAAACAGTCCAGCTTCATATAGTGAAACTGTCCAGGTTCACACGGTGAAACAGTCCAGGTTCACACGGTGAAACAGTCCAGGTTCATATAGTGAAACAGTCCAGGTTCACACGGTGAAACAGTCCAGGTTCATACGGTGAAACAGTCCAGGTTCATATAGTGAAACAGTCCAGGTTCATACAGTGAAACAGTCCAGGTTCATATAGTGAAACAGTCCAGGTTCATACGGTGAAACAGTCCAGGTTCATACGGTGAAACAGTCCAGGTTCAAATAGTGAAACAGTCCAGGTTCATATAGTGAAATAGTCCAGGTTCATATAGTGAAACTGTCCAGGTTCATACAGTCAAACAGTCCAGGTTTATACAGTGAAACAGTCTAGGTTCACACAGTGAAACAGTCCAGGTTCACACAGTGAAACAGTCCAGGTTCACATAGTGAAACAGTCCAGGTTCATACAGTCAAACAGTCCAGGTTCAAACAGTGAAACAGTCCAGGTTCATATAGTGAAACAGTCCAGGTTCACACGGTGAAACCGTCCAGGTTCAGACAGTGAAACCGTCCAGGTTCATACAGTCAAACAGTCCAGGTTCACACAGTGAAATAGTCCAGGTTCATATAGTGAAACAGTCCAGGTTCATACAGTCAAACAGTCCAGGTTCACACAGTGAAATAGTCCAGGTTCATATAATGAAACCGTCCAGGTTCATACAGTCAAACAGTCCAGGTTTATACAGTGAAACAGTCCAGGTTCACACAGTGAAACAGTCCAGGTTCACACAGTGAAACAGTCCAGGCTCACACAGTGAAACAGTCCAGGTTCACATAGTGAAACAGTCCAGGTTCATACAGTCAAACAGTCCAGGTTCACATAGTGAAACAGTCCAGGTTCATACAGTCAAACAGTCCAGGTTCAAACAGTGAAACAGTCCAGGTTCATATAGTGAAATGTTAGCAGCTGTCTAAAAAGTTTAATTCTGTTGCCTCTGCAGTTTCTTCTGTTCAGTTTATAACTGCAGCTTTCAGTTTTACTGCCTAAATGTGCCACAATATTTACTGCTGTGACATCACTGTACATGGAAACACGCAAAGTGTTCACGCATTGTGTACCTGGAACATCCTCAGAATAATTAGATCTTTAAGTAGCAGGAAAAACACTGGGCCAGTGACTTTAGATCAGGTTTTTTGGTCAATGGCACAAGATAGCAATGGGGCGGCTTTGGCTCAGGAGGTAGAGCTGTTGCTCATGGAACAAAAGGTCGTTGGTTCCATCCCCAGACCCTGCAAGTCTACAAGTTGAAGTATCCTTGAGCAAAGATACTGAACCCCAGTTTGCTCCCCGGGCGCCGTAAAGGCAGCACTGCTGCTCAGGGAGGGGTCAATGCAGAGAAAGACTTTCCCCTTTTGGGATGAATACAGTATCTAAAAGAAAATACCCATAATGCACCTGACCACATCTCATTTTAGCACCATCTATGGGTGCATAGATAATATGTGCATAACTTGGGTGCTGGCTGACAACTGCATTGGACTCTTACGCTGCACTTTGCGGAGCAGAAGATGGAGCCCAGCATTTAGAAATGTTCATTTGGAACATTTTAGTTGAATCAAACACATGTTGATGTTATTAGCTCTGTACTGTATCATTCAGCTCTGTTCTACAGGTCAGACAGCAGCTCATAGATAATTTACTTAATTCTGTTCAACAGCATGTTGTTAGATTCATCAAGTCACTCAGCAGGTGATTCAGAACAAATGTGGAGCAGAGGTCTGGGTTAGTGGAGACCCCTGGTCAAAGTTTAACATCTATGTGTTCTTAGAGAAAATATCATGGTGTCACGGCATTTCGCTATTATAATAATAATAATAATTAATGTTGATATTATTATGATTATTATTATTAGTAGTAGTAGTAATAGTATTTACAATAGCATTTATTTTTGGTTGAACGCTTTATAGTGGAATCATTAAACTATTCTTTAAGTGAAAGCAAGAGTAAAAAGTCTCCCTTTTGAAAATAAATGAAATAATAAAGCTGTACATTTCCTGTTTAAAAGAAATTAGGAGGAAAAAAGAAGCGGATCTATAAAAAAAAGTCATCTATTTAAAACAGGATTTAACTTTCGGTGCAGCTCGTTGGATGCGGATGTCGCTGCGGGGATGAGGAAAATTATTTTTATGATCAACATTTAAATGGAAACAATGTGATTTTTTAAAAACCTGAGCCATTAAATGTAATCCAATGAAGAAGTAATGCAAATAGACATAAGCCACTTGTTTTCACCATTTTATTAAGTGTCTGACAAATGGATCCTATAGAGATAAACGTGTCTGTGTGTATCTATCTGTGGTTAGTAGAAAATGAACTGACTGGTTTCCATGGTTTTAGTCCCTCTAGTCGTATGAATGTTCTCTTTTCAACACGTTTCTTTGTTAGGATTAAAGTCATGAATGTGATCTGACAGAGGATGATGATGATGAAGATGGTGAACTAGTTGGTCGTGTTTCTTCCTTTAGTGACACTTTGTCCCCACATGTCTTACAAACTGGGTATCCGTCCTCCAGGACTAATCCTTGGTGGTTTTTCTGAGATCCAAAGTCGTTCCACATTACTGACTTTTTTGTTCTTTTAGAGGGATGGAGATCAGCCCTCACTTCTCTCTGTTGTATGTGTGTCAGTGGCTCCCCCTGCGCAGTCTGACAGGCAGTTGAGATATACAACTTTTTTTTTTCAGTCATTATATTGGGCATTTTTATGCCTTTATTGGGTAGGGTTAGGATTAACCCTATACCTAACCCTCGGCCTGTAATGAAGCCTTTTCTTCTTTGACAAAATATGCAGCTGGGCTTGAATCAAATGAGCTTCTTCTTGTTGGGGATCTCAATTGTGATTGGTTGTCCTCAGCACCAGATAGTCTTAAATCTGTGTGTCATTCTTTAAATCTGACTCAGTTCATTGATAGCCCAACTTGTCCTAACATCAAACATCCTTACTTGATTTAAGTGTAACAAATGCTCCCTCTAAATTCTCAGATTGGTACCCCTCTTATAGAAAAGGATGTTGCTAGGCCAGAGCAAGAAAATGTAAAGCTGAGGCAGATTGGCTCAGTTTTAGACAGCTCCGTAACATTAAGAGAGCGAAGTCTGACTACTACTACTACAAAAAACCTAAATGACCCAAAGAAGTTCTGGAAAGTGATCAAATCCTCCTCTGGCCATGTATTCAGTGGTCAGTTGCTAAACTACATAGTTAGAGATTCTTGTACCCTACCTGACAAATCAGCCATGCTAAATAGTTTTAATGAACTTATATGAATTTATATGCTGACGACACCATTATTTATTGTCGTTCACCATCTGTTACTCAGACCTTTGCAGTCAGTATTTAATGTTGTTCAGTCCTGTCTGCAGAAACTAAAACTGCTTTATTTATTTATTTGCCTCCGTGTTTTTTTTCTGTCATTGTTTCTTTATTTTTGACTGCCTTTGGACTGACTTATATACTGCCACTGTTTTGTGTCAGTTTTGGTCTTGAGTTAATATCTTGACTGCTAAAAGTTTCCTTCATCTGCACATTAAACCAGAACAGGAAACGGCAGCCAGCCATCAAAAGTTCAAATTAATCTTCTTTAACAGCCAGAAAAATTGCCTGTAATTTGAACACAACAAAAGCTGGCCACTAAAGTGGAGAACCAGTAAATTAGGATTACTCCTCAGGTACCAAAGCCTCACTTTCATTTACTGTGAGGCTGTTCAGACCTGCTTCTGGCATCTGTCATGGGTGATCTGATCACAAGAAGACAGGCCTGTGTTCATCAGACACATAGCATTACAATACATCTCCACATTCTTCTGTAGTGACCCCTTCTGATTGAATCTCACTTCTTCACTCCAAATAATTCAGAATTGGTCATTCACAGCTTTTCATAAAGTTCATAAAGTTGCTTCTAATTCAACACGTTGAAAAACTGATTTTGTGTTTCAGAGGATGTGAGCTGGGTAGACACCCCGTTGATGTGGTCCAGGACACATTAGCAGTATGAGGCCTACACCACCTCTGAATGTGGTCTGAGTGATCGGGTCTTAAATGCATCCTCAGTGCTTCTTGGGCGTGTTCACGCCTGTTCTGTCCACTTGTGATGGGATCACTCAGGATGGAGTGGTTGATGAAGTATGGGCTGAAGTGTGAGCTGCACCTCCTTCTGATGCTGTTAGTTTCCCAGCATCATCCTGTCATCTCTGGCTCTGTGATCAGAGATCAGATTGAATGCATTTCATTTACTTATATTTGACTGGTTAGGAATCAGGAATCACTGGTGCTGAGGATGTGACTGTAAATGAGGCTGCAGATTAAATCTCTGATCCTGTTCCCTTTAGTCTGGACTGACCTTAAAGACCTGAACACTAGATTCAAGAGGTTTATTATCATATGCACATTAAAATAAACATAGCGGTGTTGATGACCCTGCTGGTGGAAGTCTCCTGAAGTGATGGGCAGGCTGCTCCAGAGATGAACTGTGCCTTTCATTAGGCTGGAGAGCCTTCCTGTCCTGAGCAGTGCAGCTTCCATACCACACTGTGACTGAGCTGGTGACGACACTCTCCACTGCACATCTGTCAAAGTTGCTGAGGATTTTTAGTTGGCGTTACAAATTTCCTCGGCCTTCTTCAGAAGTACAGTCTCTGATGGGACTTCTTTATGAGCTGTTGTGTGTTGTGAGACCAGGTGAGATCCTCACTGAGGTGGTTTCTGAGGAGTTTAAAGGTTGTCACCCTCTCTACCTGACAGAATATTTTCCTGAATAGATTTGATCCTCCACAGTGAGATAGAATGCGCTTCATTCGTATGTTTGTGTTGAGCTTTTAATACTTGTTAAGTTTTAAAAGCTGTGTTCTCATGCATCACACGTCTTAATGAAAACCATTTTGTCGGTGTTGTGCGGTCCTTCTGACACCCCCCCCCCACCAGTTAACATAACAGCTTGTTGTGTACCTGCATCATTATAGTGACTCTTCTCTCTTCTTTCTGCAGTGCACGCTGTGGAAAGTAAGTGCATCTTTATTTGGAGTTTCTTAATTTTAGGGAAATCTATAAACTTTAACAAAGAATGGGCTCATTCTGGTTTACTAGCCTGTTATTTGATGTGGGAAAGTATTGCAGGTAATTCACAGTGAAAATGACTAATAAAGATATTGAAGTACAGGATGATACCCATTGAATAGATGTTTAGTTCAGTTGTTAAATTTACATCTGAACATGACTAAACATATCAGTTCTCATGACATACTCCACATTAAACCAGTAAATGTACCTAAATATTTAGCTACTGAAGAAAGCTCATGGTGTGAAGAATTAAGTGAATGAACTCAGAATACCAACTACACCGACACCAGAACTGTGTTTTGTGTCTCAGTTGGGACGCTCATATTTTAATCATTATTTCAGACAGAATCGCTGCTTTGTGCAACTCTAGGACTCTTGTTTCATTATTGTGTATTTACCTTCCAACAGGTTAACAAACAGGCCAATGAAGCTGCTGTAAAGATGAGCGCCGTTAAATCTGAACTCATTATTCAGCCATTTTTCTGTACAAACACTGAATACATACAGTCTGGTCATGTTTGTGAAGTGGTAAGAAACACTCTAAACGGGTATGACATCATCACCAGATGGAAACAAGCTGCACTGCTGAGGTCACACAGCATATGCTGTAGCCATTTGGCTACCAAGGAGCTCCAGAGTTAACATGCTTGAAAGGCTTCCAGTATTTACTGTCCAGGAATAAATCTGACGTAGAATGACAGAATGCTGAAACGTCTTAGATAAATAAATACAATAAAAAAATGCAGCTACTAGCTCTAATATGAACTATATTCTCTTCATCTATTAACTAACCAAACTGGTCAATAACATGTATTTCTGACAGATCTGTAAGGACACATTCTTTACTAAATGTGTGTGTGAGGTAATGAACATGTAAACTGATGTGATGCCTTTTCTTTACAGTACACGACCTGCAGAGCTTCGGCTTGGACAACGTAAGTCCTTCATCTGATATTTTCTGTCTGACGTTTCTATCACTTTACATTTTCATTACTATAACAGATTTGTAGTTTCTCCATTTTTGTTTGCTACATTTTTCAAGCATATTGTTTAACTTTTAGAAAATGTGTCACTCAAAAGTTGACTGTAAAATAACCGTTATGTCAGGAAAAGATTAGTCAAAGGTGTACTCCCACTTAAGTGTTTTCCTGCTCAAGGCATGTGAAGAATTTTTAAAATGACAGTCGTATTGTTAGCGCTGCGGAATACAGAGAAAAATTCAGATATAAAGCCAGTGAAGGGCGAAAAATATGAAGTAAACAAAGGGCCATTTTGAAATTCGGTTGAAGTCACGCGCGACGTTATGTCTTCCCCAAGGGCTTCCTCAGATTTCCAGGCCACGCAAGGCCCCACATGCATGCGTGGAAGTTTCAAATCTGCAAGAACATGGAGTAGAGAAAGCTTAGACAACCTAAAATAACAGACAGTGAGAGGAAAAGGCATCGAGTAGCTGAACAAAAGAAACAGAGTAAAACTGGTAAATACTGGAGAGCAGAAGGATCGATGGAGCTGCTGAAATCTAAATCTGGACACACGGCTGGTTTAAGACAGGAAGCTGCAGGGAAACAGCTGATAGGTAGGAAATCCTAAACAAGTCTACCCACAGAATTCACTTTCATTAGACATGTTTTAGTTTGAATTATGCATTGAAACTTGACCAAATAATAAAATATTTATTGATATGCAGCATTTTGGGTGGAATGCATTTTGTACACCTAGGCTGTTAGTTGAGTGGGAGAATACCTTTAAATGAAATGATTGCATTTAGTTTTCAGGTTGTCCATGATCTTTCATAGAAACAGAAACTGGGAATGAGACATTTTTAGTGCAGCTGCTTGTTGAAGTCAACCTGTAATCTTTATCATCCTGCAGATCAACATGACCCATCTGATAAAACACCTGTCGTTTGGTAAAGATTACCCCGGCATCGTTAACCCTCTGGACAACACAAATGTCACAGCGCCGCAAGGTCAGTCATTTCATATGATGCTGGTGGGAAGAACAGAAATGTCTGTCAATCCTTCATGTCCATGTTGGATTCAAACTTGCAGTGCCTCATACTAAAATTTGTACCTCTTGGGTTGGAATGACATCATTCACATGTGATGTTAAATCGTCTCGTCTGTATGGATGCATGTGAACCACCCACAAATGACGTGGACTGAAAGGGATGAATTTAAATCTGATACTCTTAAGACAGACTGTTCAGATCAGACTTGTGTGTCCAAACATAACCAACCAACAGGATGTCTTGCTATGATACCGATGTCTTTGTCAGTCACTCTATATGCTGGTGCAGAGGCATGAGTAATGGATGGGAACACCATCATCTACAGGGACAGATGATCTGTCCCTGTAGACAGATCATCTACTGTTTGGTCTTCCATATCGCTCTGATAGCTGAATGGATTCTGTTCACTCTGACGATTTTACAGTGTATGTCATGTTGAGTGACACAAATAACACGTTGAAATACAAAAATCTTACTTTATTTCCTTGCTGTCTGGACAAATCAATCTTAATATGCTGGAAAAAAAATAATAATTTGGCCTGGCAGTCTTAACAAGGCCTAAGAGTTTAACCCAACTAGACCAGGCCCTCGGGACTATGTGTGTGCCTGTCTGTTGTTGCATTTTGCACTAGTATAGAATGATACACAGGACAAGAGACTAGTGTAGACTTAAACAAACTCAGCAGAGAAAAGGTGGACCATGTCTGCAGGTGGAATCAAGTTCTTGTCGTGCTGGGTAGGCTGCTAGCAGGATCAGAAAGTGTAACATACACTCTGAAAACTGTTTGACAAATCTGAACCTTTATTGACAAACTGGCTGCTGGTTGAGAGTGACAGCATGGAGCAGACAGATCTGTTGTTGTAGTTACTGGAAGAGTCTCATAGCTGTGCAGTGGTGTTGTGGAGGCGGTGGTTCTGCGTCCTCAGCAGCGGATGCCCATACCGATGGCCATGAAGGTGCCAAACGTCCCGCCACTCTGCATCATTGTCTTCCCTACTCCTCCCACCAGCTCCCTGCCACGCATGCCGATCCTAAAGAGAGAGGCCAGTTTATCAGGTGTCAGCTGAAGTGAGCACTCTGCTTCAGGAACAATGACCTTCTGTCTTTGGAAGGTAGACTAACATGTTAGTAAGAGTTAATTACTGCAACTTTTTATTACTCTTCAGAGCCTTTCACTCTGCACAATCTCAAACCCCTCGTTCTAATTGTGAGAACAAACAGACATCAGTATTGCAGATCATTTACAACTATGGCACTAATTTGCTTTTCACTGTTTTCACGGCGTCATCTAAGATTATTTAGAAGGAGAATACCAATGATTCCAATCTGCACACAGCAGTAGGGGTGTAACAAATATTTATACACTTGAGTATTGGTTTATTTTCTTTTGTATGTTTTAAAAACACTTAATTTTTAAATAGTAGTTTACATCAAAGATTCATGACAGTGGTTCATTTTGTGTTGTAATCTATATTAAACCATTTTAATCTTCCACTCCATTACATCATCTGAGACAGCAAAAAAAAAGTAACCATGTGTCAATGGTGTAAACACAAGGAGCACGGGTTAATGAAAGATCATGATTACAGTATTATAACATACTGAACTGTAACCCCTGTATAGCAAAAACATGTATCAATAAATTCATGCCAACACAGAGCTGAGACAAACCATCCACCACTCACTACACTAATAGTCATTGGTAGATGGATCAGAACAGGCTCCAAAGTCATCAAACCCCTAACTTGATCTCTTCCTCCAACACACTGAGCATCACATTCAGAGCAGATGGTTTATCTTGAATGGCAAAAATAACATTCTGAAACAATAAAACACTTTTGAGTCTTTTTTCATTACAACCCAGTGATTGTGACTAAATTAAGCTGACAGAGTTGATAACAACAAACAGCATGGTGTGAATAGATGGTAGTGAAGTGACATGTCGGTAGAGATCAGTGTGTCTATGAGAAACGATCACCAGTATAGTTTTTTAGTTTGGGGGATGGAAATTGTGAAAGCCAAGTTACTTAATATCTGAACTTTGCTGTTTCCATGCTAAAGACAACAGAAGACACATTTTAAAGAAGGTGGTTCAATTCAATCATTTTCCTGTTCTATATTTAAAATGATATTTTCTGCTATCAGACCTGCCAACCAACCACTACACATTCTGTGTAACAGCTACGTTTGACAGCCAAGTTGAGATGAAATTGGAATCGTGAATCCAGTTAAATGAATGCAGACCTGGGAAAATAATGCTGCGTAGTATGTCAGCTAGCTTGCTTGTTCACCATGCATTTAAGTTGGCAAACAACGCTAAGTTATACCGTCCATGTTCATTGTACAGTATCCATCATTATTATTGCAGCTAAAGCTGTAACCGTAATGAGCAGATCATGGCAGGATGAAGAAAACGAGTGCAATTCTGCAGAAATAACTTTGAGTGTTTGTAACAAATCATGTCTTTTGAACATTGTGCAACTCCGACCTTGGCGTCGGCTACCAATTATCTTTAGGTTATAGTGTCGCTAAATCCTCTGGTTACAAAGGCCTACATTCATAGGTTATTTATAGCATTATTTCTATTATTAGACCTGTATGATTTGTGTCTATATAGAAATGATTCAATCAGTTTGTTATTAAATAACAATCAAATCCTGAACAGGAAGTTAGGTTTTATTCATAATATACATTAACATATGTTACAATATACAAAATATTTCTATTTTTATTAAAAAATGCAATGGATAAAATAATTTTAAGCAGGTGCAGTAAAACCTCAGACTTTCACTGAATATTATTATATAGTCCAGTGCAGATATTTTAGAAAGGTTTAAACTGGGGTCCAGCCTCTGAGCTGACATCAGATTGTTCACAAACAGCTGTTTATCCTTGTTGATTTACATGTTGAATAAGATGATATGGTGGTGAGTTGGTATATGGCCATGTGTGAAGCGTAGTGGTGCATAAATGTGAACTCAGCATTGCAGTTACACTATTGTGCTTCTCAGAATAATTTCCTACGGTTGGCAGGTCTGAGCTGTATTATTCAGCCCTGATATGCAGAAGCTGTTTGCATAGAAGAACAATAGTGTGGATGAACCCCAAGGTTCAGAGTTACCTGAGACAGGAAAATGTGCCAAACATGGCACCAGCAGCCATTCCTACTGCAAAACCCATCATGAAGCCCATCTTTACCCGGTCAAAACAGCTGGGCTGGGTCTGGCCATACGGTCCTACAGCCACTGGCATCTGGAGAGGAAAAAACAAACAGGGGACAATTTAAGATGATATAAATCATATACTATATAGCTCTAACCTCAGAGGTACATGCAGTGTGAGAACATGAGGAACAGGTAGGATTATCACCTCTCTGTTCACATGAGCACAACAGTGTAATGTAAAAAGTGATCATGTGGAGAGGCATTGCCAAGCCCTTCATACTGTGGCTTGTAACTCAGCAGCTCCTGTTTGCCAATAGGCCTGATCAGTCCTTCAGTAAACACTGTACCAAAGACGAATGGACTGCACAGTATGTGCTATTAACTAATCATAACATGTTGGTTTGTGGTTAACATAAAGAAAGCAACACCTGTCGCCTGAAAATACAGACTATTGGCTTTAACTCCAAATTATGAGTCCTATTTAAGATAAGATAAGATAAAATATTCCTTTATTAGTCCCACAGTGGGGGAGGGGAAAAGTGTCTCAAAAATATTGCACAAATACTATAACGAAAGAGTCTTAGTATTTGTTTTTCTGAGATGTTAATTCATGTGTTTTGAATGTTCCTGCTGAGATTATCTTTCATTTTTTTTAACGTGGAAAGAGTAGGGCGTCACTACACCAACCATACCCTTAAATCTAGCTTTTAAGCTATGAATACTGACGTTTTACGTACTCCTTTCCACAACTCGAAACCTGCTTAGCATGTACCATGACGTAATGATTTAGGGACACACTGATACCACTAACATCTACGTTACCGTCTCAACACGCATTTGCTAGGCTGACGTTGGCATACGAAATAACCAACGGCGTGTCTACAACAGTACTTACAGTAACCGGACAACAGTTCACTCAGTAGTGCGCCAGTGCGTTTGTTGTGCTAGCTTAGCATGCTAACAGACTCGCTTGTGGCCTTGACACATAAACACGGCCCGTTTTCACCGACAAATTGTTGCTTAGATTGACAGATTCTCGAAAATTCGTCTGCTAGCTACCTTACCTTGGATTGTGTGTTAAAGTTAAGGTTGGTTTTCTGGTTCCTAACTGGACGACTGTCGTATATTTGGGCGCAGCAGCGTTTAAATGTCTTTCTAGCAGACCTCCATAGCCGGATAGAGGAAGGAGAAAAGGACAGAGGAAGCAAATAAAGAGGAGATAAGACGATGGAGAATGTGAACAGCGCCCCCGAGTGGTTGATAGCATTACTAGCAGTATTTACTAGAAAGGTCGCTATGTTTTACCAAACATACAGCTAACCATGTTAAATACTAAACGCATGTATCCAACTGAGAAAGATCTTTAGCTCTTCATAAAGCATGATGTTTTATCAGAGGAGATTAAAATGACTTAATTATAATAATAAGAAGAAGCTGCTTTCCTTGACCTACCTGTCGTCTCGGCACATCAGAGATTATTAACTACCATGTTTATGTCTCACGTGTTTGCATTCACATTTAGTTTAACACAGATTCCCTTTCTGTCCCCACAGCATCAATGATGTACCAATATTTTGTTAAAATTGTTCCCACCATCTATGTGAAAGCTGATGGAGAGGTGAGTCCAAAATATGATTTTGTTTATTTTACATTTGTTGCCTGAAATGTAGCTTTCTCATTCCAAACCAACCAGAAGATGGATTGGTGACAAACTGAAACAGAAACTATTGCACTATAGCATTATCTTCCCTTTAGCATGTAGATGAGATGTAAAAGCAAACTTAAATTTATCTCTGTGTGTGTTTGTCTTACTTAGTTTCCTTTAATATTCCATGTAATCTGATCTTTTATTAAAAACTGTACCAGGCTACATTTTAGCCATAATCCTTTTCATCGGGCTAAAACAGTGTTTTGTTGTCATTTTGTTTTTGCAGGTGGTAAAAACAAACCAGTTTTCAGTCACTAGGCATGAGAAGGTGGCCAATGGGCTAATAGGGGACCAAGGGCTGCCGGGCGTGTTTGTTTTATATGAGCTGTCACCCATGATGGTTAAATTTACAGAGAAACACAGGTAGGAGACAGTCAAGGATGTGGCATCAGGAAACTTTATTCTCTGCTGATTTAAACTGGGTACTTGATGTTGACACTGTTCTGGTAAACCACACAGTCCAGTTCCTTTTTAAATATTTTATAACATGACAAAATGATGAAACCTTTAACAGAAATGTGTCTCAACCTTACCTTGAACTATGAGTTCAAAATAAGGTTGGGTTTCTGGTTCCTAACTAGCAATTGCTATATTTCTTTATTATTTAAGTACACATATTTTGTGACAAAGGCATGATTGTAGCATGAGAGCACCACTGAAAGGGAATACACTGTATAATTATCACCAAACTGTAACAGCAAATGTTATTCAGCTCTTACAGAGAAACGCTAAAAAGTTGATATTTAACTCATCAGGCCAGAGGATCTCATTTATACAACAACACATAGGATCCGTAATGAACATGCACGTGTGCCAAAAAAGAATTACTTTAAAAGAGAGTGCACAGGCACAACTGCAGCTAATGTTGCCTATTTAAATCACAGTACACCAGGGAATAATCACACATGGATCAGATCCACATTCTGCTGTTTACACTCCGACATGCAGACATAAACGCTCAATGCAAAGCACCTCATGAATGGTGATGCACAGAAACGGGCCTGCTGGTCTCTGGTGAACTGTGGCAACGACTGTGAGAAAGATGAAGAAAAGGTTGTTTGTTTTTTTCTGACACAGAACTTACGACCTTTCTCCTAGAAATAACATTAATACACAACTAATTTGAAACAGTAAATAAGTGAATAAAGGAAATGTAATGTGTTTGTATTGTGTGCAGAGATAAAGTTTATTTCACTTAGTGGAACATTATTGATACTGCACTTGGAAAGGTTGGGGGATGATGCTGAACTGAGTCCAGTGGTAGCTCTGCTCTGAATTGATCTGATATGATGGATAACAACAGCCAGTGATGATAGTTGTATAAGTCACTCACAGCCTCTCCTCTGTGCTCAGAGGAATGATGCTGATGAAGCACTGAGCAGATTTAGTTTGGTTTATATATTTTCAGACTGGAAGGTGTTCATGGTTACAGCTTACACTGCTGACTTGCATATATATGATTATGTAGATTATATATAAGATTTTTTTTGTTTTTCATTTTATACTCTCAATACTATGAAATGTAAATATATCATTTTAAACAAGTTATTGGAAAACGTATTGATGACTTTGATATGGACTATAGTGATCATGGAAGCCTCGTGGATTTAAACTGGTACAGGATAAATCTGATGAAAAATGATTCAACAAGATGGATGATAAGGGATGTTCAGGTTTGAATACTTCACTGAGCGTCACATCCATTCGTTTGACTTGACTAAACATTTTGGACCAACCAGATCAGACACAATAAGCAGATACTAACCAGTAAACAAAGAGTAGTATTTAAAAGGGTTTGTTTTTTTTTAGCAGAGATGGTTTTAAATGACTTTCAAAAGAACATTTAGAAGAAATGTCAGCGTCTTTGAATCTAATGGAGTCATTGACATCTCCTCTCTGTCTCTGCTCAGGTCGTTCACACACTTCCTAACAGGAGTCTGTGCCATTATTGGAGGAGTCTTTACAGGTGAGTCCCTCTGTGACCTTTGACACCATGTGTTTGTTACCACAGACTGAAGACACTGAAAGGTGACTTGTGTTCTCCGTCTGCTCCACGCCTGCAGTGGCCGGTCTGATCGACTCGCTCATCTACCACTCAGCTCGGGTCATCCAGAAGAAGATAGAGCTGGGCAAAGCGTCCTAACAGCGCCGCCCCGCTGACCTCCAACACAGACCGAGACACGGACACAGACAGAAGAGGAAGACGCTTGTTTTCCTTCAGTCTGTTGGATAGAGTGAGAGAAGTAAAGAGAGACAGAGATGTTTTTACATCATCCTCTGTCTGTCTTTTGGTTGTGGACCAGCGCTGGAGAGCAGAACTTTTGGCTTTTTTTAATCTTGCTCTCCACTGTTAAATTTGATGCCAACAGGACACAGTCGGAATCAGACACTGACAAGAGACTTTATGAGATTGGACTGGAGCAGAGAGGAGGACGGCTCATCAAGTCACTCCCAAGAAGAGTCCTCATGGAGAGAGAACTTCCCTCCCTCACTCCTGTTTCGGTCCTGCTTCCACACTGGTCAGCACTGAACCCAGCACCTCACAGGGTCCTCACAGGATCTGTGGTCCGGCCTGGTCCAGAGGGGTGAGGATCAGAGGGGATGGAGGTTTTCTAAATGAATACATCACCCAGAATCTTGAGTTTTCTTATCAGATACTCGCCTCATGTGACCTAGAGCAGAAAAGCCTGACAGGACATATTGTTTATTCACCGTCACCAGAAGCTTATTTTATGATCTCGGTGTAACACATTTAATGAGATCACAAAATGATGTTCTGTTTGTAGGGCTCCAGCATACGTCTGATGATATTTTCTACTTTTGTCAACATATTCCATGAAACAAAACCAGCAATGAATGAATTCTCCTAAGTTTAATGTGTGCATCACAGTCTGATGTCTGTTCTTCCTATGTGCCATAGAGCTCCATTAATGTCCCAAAGCTATTAAAACATGAGTGAATCACACTTTGGCACCGGGTCACATGTTCATTCACTACCATGAACACACACTGTAGTTCAGTTACACTCAATCCCACACACTCTGTCCTGCTGCTGGAAACACTCACTGGAGCACTAAATGTGGATTAATCCGCCACTGAAAATAGTCCCAACAAGCACCGGTTCACTCCTCTTCACTGACTTTAGCTAAAACCAAAGTGAGCAGCTGTTTAAGGATAACCCCTGAGGATCTTCAGGACGTGACACATTGTTGGTTTTGTTTTTTCATGGTGTGTGTGTGACACAAGAAAACAGAGAATGTCACCTCTCCTCTCCTTTAAGCTCTCTACATGTGCTCGGCTATTTAAGTCACGTCATCTCACTTTTAATTGAAACCTTAAAGCTCTTCCACTGGTTCAAACTGTTATGGTATTAACATGGTACCGCAGATGAGACCAGTAGAGGTGAAATGTTTTGGGTGGCATGTTCCCGTAAAGACTTAAAGGCATCTTTGAACAGGCTGATAAATATGCTCCAGTGCAGGATTTAGAGGCATCTGCTGAACATCCCTCCCTAATCGCAGCTGCTAAACATGACCATTCTTCATTTCATGTGATTTCACACTACAGCCTGGCCTTTAAAAGAACCGTTCACCCCAAAATGAAAATGCGTTCATTATCCGCTAACCTCCATCCTGATGGAGAGTAACATGAAGTTTGTTCAGAGCTCCACAGTAACACAGCGTAGCAGCTTTCTGCTGAACAGCTGGAGAGGATGGAGACTAGAACAAACATCAGATGACTCCATACAGCTAATATTGATAATAATGATAAGTGAGTCTCCTGAAGCCCCGATTTGAAAAGACGTCATTTAGACCCTTTTTTGAGCTGAAGTCTTTCCTGTAGCCTCTAAGCTAAAAGCATCTGCTCTGAGACTTCAGCAGAGACGTCCTGTTGATGTCGTCTAGACACAAACGTTATGCAGCAGAGCTTCTGCACCTTCCTCAGACAGCTGTGCTAATGTTGTTAGCGTCAACGCTACAGTGAAGATTTCATCTTACAAAAGGTGTAAATAACATTTTTTTCACATCAGTGTAAGTGGATCACACTCTGTGAGCTGCATGAAGTCATTTAAGGTTTTGACTTGTTTTTTTAATCTTCTCACATGTCCCCATCTTCCTCAGTGAACACAAAATGAATGACAAAGTGACTCGATACAGTCAGAAGTGAAGAATCGTGGCATAGAAGGCCTGCAGTGTGAATGGATCCGGATATTTAAGAAGCCAAATTCCCTCAGTTTGTAGTGGAATATCTGAAAACAGCTTCTTGTGATTTCAGTGAGTTTTCAGACAGTGCTCATCCTTTTCTCCTTTCCCGTTTCCTGACACCTAACATTTGGAATGATGCCGTTTTAGAGGACGTTACCTCCCTAACTGACAAATGACATCAGCTGTTCTGATTTGACCTCTGTGTTATTTATTCAGGAGTGTAAATACTGTACAGACACATCCTCCACTGTCTCAGAGAACAGAGGGAACCAGATAAACACTTACATGATTGACTGACTCCACATTCAGATTGAGGAAATGAGATGTTTTTAAATGTAGGGAAAAGGGCTGTTTCTTTTCTGCCTTCTTAAACGATGTGCTCCTGTTTCCTCTTGGTTCTTTATTTGGTTGGTTGGTGGTGGGGATTGATTCAGGATCATCCTCCAGATGAAGATCTCCTCCTGTGGCCCTTTTCAGGAGTGTTATTCTCATGCAGTCAGTTAATGACAGGCCCACAGCCAGTCAGCAGGAAGCTGCACACCACAAGAGGACACCCTGTAAAAGTTGATTCTGCTTTATTCCTGCCTCGGAGCCGAGGCTCCATGTGAGACCCAGAGGTCTGCCCGTGATCTCAGCCTCTCCGTCTCTACATTTATATGGACTTTGACCGTCCTGACGGAGACTCAGTGGGTTAGGTGGTTGTGTTTTTAAAGACCACACTGATGTGTGGAAAGTTTTGGCCCAGTAACTGCAAGTCAAGCATAGTTAACAGCGAACCATTTTACACTTTGAAACTCCCTTTTTCAACATGTGGTGAACTTAAATTATTGGTGTTTTTCCTGAGATGTCTCAGTTGAACTGTTCACAGCTCCTCTCTGCAGTGTCAGTCTGTCTCATGCCAAACGCTAGTGGTGCTTTGCTTTCTATCAGCCTGTTGGGAGCTAAACGTTCATGATGTTTGAATCTATTACTTTTAATCTGTTAAGTATTTGTAGCATGAGGTTGAACAAAAGCCCTTCAAAAAGTCCCAGACCTGAGGGGACACCTTCATACGAACCTCTGCCTGAAAGATGTGCAGTTCACACAGATATAAAAACAGAACTGAGCTGCAGCTCCACTTCTGAGAAGAATAAGAGAAACCACAGCTTCAGAGGCTTCATGTGTTTCCATCAGTACGACTGGAAACAAGAGAAGAGGTCCATTAAATAAGCGGCTCCTGGTCTTTGTCACCACGTTTCCTGGAGTTTGGACCTGTTAATGTTGATCTGCTCAAACCTGACTGCTGTGTGACGTCACACCAAAGCAGCAGTCTGTGAGTGGTCACTTCAAATGTCAATCAAAACACCATGTGGTGCCATGTTTAAGAAAATAGACCTTCCTCACAGCAGCCACATTGAAATAACAGGTAAACAGGTTTAATCAATGAAAACAGATGAACTTTCAGTCAAATTAAACCTTAATCCAGATTCCAGGCTCTAAGGGTCCATTTAGTGTAGTGGAGCCTTTCCAGTTAGCCAACATGCTAAACGCTAACGTACTCTTCAGTATGTGGTGCGTTTCCTCTGTGTGGTTGGTGGACTTTGGTGGGATGTGTCGTAGATTAGCAAGAGTTTCTGTGAATGCAGCAGGCGCTAACTGCACATACTTGTGTCCCAGAATGCATTGCGGCTCTTCAGACTGTCCAATGGCGACTGAGAGGTAGACAGTTCAAGTGCCACTCTGTCGTTTGTTAAACACTTTCCATATGCTATTTATCACAAGATTTTTAAGGGAAAATTGGCATTTTTATGAAAATTGATGGTGAAACGTTCATTTGCTCCAGTGCTGATGTTAGCTAGCCAACCGGCTGGTAAACAGGCTAACTGGTCTCCTCTGCTACCCCACAGTAACCACTGACACTGCCTTGTCCATCTTTATCTTAGTGGTCATTTCTACCTCCATTCTCAGTTTTCATCAGTAGCTGGATATGAATGTTTGAAGCAGATGACCACAGGGTCTACTGCTTCAGTGTACTTATGGAGGCGGTCTGCAGTAGAACTGACTGAGGATGTAGGATGTAGTATGTTAGTACTGTGTGTCATTTCATTTGACCAAACCTCTCACGTGGAAGAGGTCTGCTGTCCTCTGCAGGACGTCCATGTTTGCTGACTGAGTAGTTTTCAATGCTGCACATTTTGGCTGCTTATTCTCAAACCTCAGATGTTCCAGTGTTCTTGAACGCCACACCAAGATGAGTCTCTACAGTCCTGCTTAATTTAAGGGATTAAATGCCAGGATGTTTATGAAGTTGTATTTAAAAGCCATCAAGTTTAAAACCTGTAGATAAGCCGTCAGAGTCAGCTGTACGGTGTTTCATTTGGGTTCCTCTGGTTGGTTCTCTTCACTGATCACTGATGATGTTCCTCTGTTTCTGTCTATACCTACAGTAATGAAACACATCACTATCTGCTCACTGGAGCGTTTTGTCCCAGTAATGAGTACCTTTATTTAAATATGTCACAGGTTATTGCTTGAAGTACAAAGTCAAACGAGCCAGTTGAGACAGGAAGGCGTCAGTATTGGACCAAACCTCTCCGAACAGATACATACAGTATGTAGAAGCAGTGATGTCCTACAGCAGGATGTGAAGACATGTTGGTTCAGTGTGAATCTGAGATTGAAGCTCATGTGAGACTCAGTGGGTTCGATACTTTGATGAGTATCAACTGTCCTGTATTTCTCTTCTCTGTCTGATCTCTGGTCTGAATGATGAGTCACCTGTAAACCGCTGTTGCACCTTTTACATCTAAATCAGGGGCAGTGTCTGTGTGTGTGTGTGTGTTTGTGTGTGTCTGTGTGTGTGTGTGTGTCTGTGTGTCTGTGTGTGTGTGTGTGTTTGTGTGTGTCTGTGTGTGTGTGTGTGTGTGTGTGTTTGTGTGTGTGTGTGTGTCTGTGTGTCTGTGTGTCTGTGTGTGTCTGTGTGTCTGTGTGTGTCTGTGTGTGTGTGTCTGTGTCTGTGTGTCTGTGTGTGTGTGTCTGTGTCTGTGTGTGTGTGTGTCTGTGTGTGTGTGTGTGTGTGTGTCTGTGTGTGTGTGTGTGTCTGTGTGTGTGTGTGTGTGTGTCTGTGTGTGTGTCTGTGTGTGTGTGTCTGTGTGTGTGTGTCTGTGTGTGTGTGTGTGTGTCTGTGTGTGTGTGTCTGTGTGTGTGTGTGTGTGTCTGTGTGTGTCTGTGTGTGTGAGAGGATGAGTGAGACAGAAACATATTTATATTTTAATTGTCCTCAAACTGTTTTTAAAATGACAGAAAATAAATGTTGAATACACCAGCTTCAACTATGTTTGTCCTCATTACTTAAGTTTTAATATTAAAATGAACAATCGTCACCTTAACCTGATTGGGGTGGGGGGGGGTATATGGAATCCAGGAAGAAGAAAAATGTGAAGTGAAAAAAAAACTGTCCTCAAGTCTCGATGGATTTAATGACGTCACAGACCATGATCATAATTAAAAAATTGTCTGGGAAATTTTGAGAAAATAGCTTTTAATTGGGCATATTGTAAGAATGAATTTGAGTCCAAACTGTACCTCCTGCTAATCTACCCAAAAGAAATATATTCCCCATTTTCTGTAATATTATGTTGTTGCCATACATGGTTAAACAGTGGATTCCCTGCAGCTTTGAAAGCTGGATTACATCATATGGGACAAGACGGTAAAGCTGTTAACTTTTTTTTGCAACATTGCAGGAAAACTACAATTATCCAGCTTTGTGGATGGGATAGGGTGATAGAAGATAATGAAATCATTTATTTTTTTCCTTTATCAGATGCTCCTCTAACCAATCCCAACTACCTTTATCTCTTGTCTTATTATAACCCCAGTTTAGGGGATATCTGGTAATACAAATACACATCTGGAATTTCCCAGGCCTCCTTTACATCTTGGCATAGTTAATTTTCTCTTGTTAATTCTAGGCTTTTTACCCTTCCACAGAAAGTAGGAGAATATTCTGTCTACATTATTGAAACACGACTTTGGGATGGAAACAGGCACAGAGGAAATAAGAAATATTAATCTTGGGAGAATGTTCAGCTCTGCCCCATAAGGATAATGGCAATTTAAAATTTTTTTAAAATCATGATCGTGAAAAAGATAAACATTTCAGATCTTTAGCATTAAGAAAAGGCACTGTTTCAGGTCTATATAAGATGATGATTCACTCTTTCCAAAATCCCCACTTCTGGACTCAGACCAGGTGGGAGCCAGACTTGAGGGTATCAATTACCTCCAACTATGTCCAAATCAGTCTGATATAGAGTTATACACTTTATACACTTTATATCACCCCCTCTAAAATGAAAAAGATAGACTCAAGTCTTGCTGACCTATGTTAGCATGGCTGTGGACAACATTGATTCACATGTCATGGCACTGCCCTGCAGTAAATTGTTTTTGGACTGAAGTGTTTCACTGCATTTCAAGATTACTTGAAACTAATATCTCTGCTTGTCCGGTGATCAGCCTAGTGGGGAAGAAGGTTGCACAGATAAGGTCAAAGAAGGCAGGAAAATATTAAATTTGGCTTTTATGGCTGCAAAGAGAAAGATTCTGTTAAACTGGAAGATTCATAAACCCAAATGTTTTTCAATAGAATCATAGTTAGAGGAATTTCTTGTCCTCCTCGGTATGGAACATGTGGCCTATTTGATAAATGAAAATAAATACAATTTTGAAAGAAATTTGGAACAGATTTGGAAACAAATTTATGTTCAACAAATATCAATCAACAAATAAGAGACTAAATAGGACAACTCTGTCTTACATATGTGGACCACAAGATACAGGGATGTTGAAATGAATGTTTGAGGAGCTATACTGCATTCCCCCATCCTTCCACCCCACAATGTCTTTGGTTTTTGTGTAATAGAATTTATTTTTGGCTTATATGGAATTCTGTCTTTTTGGATGTTGTTTATTTCCTTTGTATTGTCAGTCTAATATATGTATTAATAAAAAAATGTAAAAATTGAGTTTACTAGCTACATCACAACCTCCTCCGACCGTCATCATATTTGTTGTTGTTGAAACTTTTGACTCTTCACTGCCCTCCTGTGGTCGTATCGATGTTGACATAAAGGACGTACAGAGAATGTAGGTGTTGATGGATGGACAGTTTAAAGACGGACGGATCCATTTACATATGTAGAGGGAGCATAAATGGAGCGATAAATGAATCATTGTAAAAGATGTTATTAAACCTCACCTGGGTTAGGGAGGCTGGGGCCACTTCTGGATCTGGACCTGTTAGGGGAGGTCATTAGTGAGCGACTGGTGGTCAGGTCTTTGTCCATGAGGGTCAGCTGGGCTCATTCTGAATACACTGCCGCCCTGTGGGCCCACCACCTTCAGGTATAGGCTTTAGGGTTGGGTGCATTGGATGGCGGGTGGCAGGCAAGGGAGGGAACCTGGGTGTGCCGACCTGGGCATGCCTGGTATTGCAGACTGGTTTGAGGGACATGGAGTGTCACCTCTCTGGTGGGGAAAGAACCGGAGGTGGGCCCACCTCCACACATATCACTGGTTCTGCAACCAAACTCCTGGAAGTGTGCTGGAGTTGTCCCAGGTCACGAGAAGGCTGTTCTCTGAGAACCAGAGGGTCGCCTCCCTGCAACCACATGCTGCTGAGAGGAAGGCTCTGACTGTTGTGTGCTTATGTGTGTTCAGTGTATCCAACCTGTAGAGGATACACTGAACACGTTAAACACGTCTACTGAAACACGTTAAACATAATTATTTGTTTAAAAATGAGATTTTGAGAGAGAGAGATACTGTATTCATCCCACAGGGGGAAAGTCTTTCTCTGCATTGACCCCTCCCTGAGGAGCAGTGCTGCCTTT